>JAULCB010225026.1:0-21053 GCA_032358575.1 Dendronotus rufus
GAGGGAGAGGGAGAGGGAGAGGGAGAGGGAGAGGGAGAGAGACAGACAGAGACAGACAGAGACAGACAGAGACAGACTCATTTGTGATTTGTGTGTGAATATGTGTGTGTGCCTATTGTGTGTGTGCGTATACATATATATGTATGTGTTTTTATGTATTATATTCAATTCATGCTACTCTATTCCTTCCAATGTTTTAGCTTTAGAAATGAATTCAGCTTGAAAATAATATCATACGAAAGGTTTTCTGTGATACTCAATTTGCTTTTGTTGAATTATATTATCTTACTTACATTCCGCCATATCCTTGAATCTTTTAGTCATCTTCAAATATAATCTTTCGCAGGATCAGGTATATTCAGATAGTTTTGACATTACAACATTTTATATTGATTTAGACTTGTTATAATTTGTTGTCTTGCTTCATTCACATCCCATATATTATAGGCTCAAAACCAAAGGAGAGAAAAGCACGTTGTGACTCTGTGGACTTCCAGCACTGTTGAAGAAATCAAACTTCTTCCCCTGGAGAGTCAGTTGACGAGGAAGTTAGACAATCAGACCCTGAGACTCTGCTTCTCCCTGTGGCATCTGAAAGTATTACACATTGAAAAGATTCGCCACGTCTATCAGACGAATACCGTCCAATGGTAAGACCTTGTCTGGTTAGAGACCATAGTCTTCTCTTTTGGGTTCTACTTCTACAGTTATTTATTACTCATATTTTTAAACAAAGTATTCTTGTCACTCTTTCCCAATGCTGTAAGACCTAGCTGTGCGAATGTACTACTGTCTTTCAACATACAAACCAAGTTCTTATACCTATTATGTCGGGTAGAGAGAAATAAGAACAAACAAAACCGATTTTCCTTTTTACTCTGTTGAATTCATTATGATGATTCTACAGTAATCACTAGTAATAGAATGCCCCTGATTAATCTTGATAGTGTGTACCTATAGAAACATTTTGATTTGATATTTACACCCTAGTCTTTTTTACAATTATTGTTATGTCAATGACTCATTCTTTTTTCAGATATTTTATCTATTCGTGTGCAGTCGTGCATAGTAAGACATCTTGAGATGCATTTTCAAATCGAGTACACTATACTCCAGAAAAAGATATGAAAAATTAATAATGTGATTGAACTTTCTTTTACCTTTTGGTTTGTTTGTTTTTCAGGATTTTTAATGCCTGGCATGAGTGGGCGAGTTACAGACAAACACTGGTGAAGAAATCAAAGACAATGATGGAATCTAGAAGGACCAAAATGGTAATTGGTTGTATGAACTTTCTAAAGTGTTTTATATGTCGTTGTCTGCCGAAGATAAATGTGGTATAGTAGTAAATGGCTGGGAGCATGGTGAAGACCATGGATAAACGCTAAATAAATGCTATATTTATAAGTGTTGTAAAATTAGGTATTGTTATAACAGTTCTCTGAGAAAAAAGAATCCTTTAATTTCACCGGGGATTTTTTGTATAGAGAAAATATTCCACGAGTTCGATGACACTAGCAAATTTATGCCTTATGATATATCAAAGCAAGGTGGGTGAAAATGGAAAAGCTTCTGTGAGGGATGAGTGAGACGGTAACTCATCCCTTAAAGAAAATTTTCCATTTTTACTAACTTTGCTTTGGTTTACTCCACATCTTCTAGCAGCTTTCAGATTGTTTACTAAAGTTATGATAATTTAATTATGTCTAATTTTGAACGGTTTACAGGCCTTCAGGAAATGGTGTGACAAACTCCACCAGAGCAGGAGAACAGAATCTTTACATCAACAGGCCTGGAAGAACTATCAGTCCTACATTCTCACTCAATGGCACCTATGGGCAAAAAGTATTTGTTCTTTTCCTATCGTATTCTAATTATAAAAATTATAATAATGATAATAATAATAATGGATAGCATTTAATTTATAGAGCGCAACTCCACGTTAGTGCTCAATGCACTAGTAATACAATCGCAGAAATAAATATTCTCCATATTTTCACTCTTGTATTGCATAAAGAAATCACTGAGCTTACTTATTTGTCTTATAAAGATTTTGATTCATCAAAAAATGTTATCATTTCATTTTTTATAATATTTTTATCAGGATATGACATGTTTATCTACAAAGCTGTACTTCATTTTTGATCTATTGATGATTGCTTTCCTTGATCTTTTTTGTGCGTTTCATTTTACTTGCAAGTTGAAGCATTCCACTCACTGGACTCCATTCTTCTGTTTTGCATCACTTTTTGTTGTTGTGATGTTGTCACTATTCCCCTTTCAATCATGATAATTGTTGTATGATTTACACTTTTTACCAGCCTCTAGACAACATAAGAACCTACTCACTTCATTTGGAAACCAAAGATCACAGAAAATTCTCACAAGATACTTCACTCAATGGAATTCCTTGGCTTACAAAGTTTCTATTGGTCAAAATTGTCAACGAGCCAGTTTAATACTCAAGTAAGGTTAACGAAATCATATGGATGATTCTTTTTCTGTTATCAATAATACATTTTTCTATGGCTTTTTAAATTTCTCGATATAAAGGGAAACGAATAAGAAAGGAAGAGAGTTAAAAAAATCTTATAATGACTTCTATCGATTCAAAAAACATGTTTGTAACCTGAGTACAAAATTTATTTTTACTCATGTTTCTGAGTTTGGGTGTAAGCTTAAGAATACAAATTATAGAATTTTCAATCTCTTTTTATAGTGTCTTCAGAGAGTGGCGCCTTGTTGTCCAAGACTGCAAGACAAAAAGACAGATAATGATGCAATTCCAAATCAGGTCATACACACTTCTCGTAAGTTTTTTGTGCATTCTTAAAGATCGTATAATCCTGGAGATGACCGTATTCATTATATTATTCATACTTTGGTTCTTACATTGAATAATGTAATATCATTTTTTTCTTCTTTCATAATCTAAACACTGCCCTATTTCTACTCTGTTGATGATGTTCATGCCATTAAAACAGATGAGGAAATTCTCTCTTTCAGGTAAAAAGACTTTTTCATCATTGGCATGGATATCTGCTTCATCGGAGATCGTTACAAGAGAAAAGACAACAGAGAGCAGAAAACGTCGCTTTATACATGGCCAAGAGATGGAAGAAAAAATGTCAGACGTCGAGAGGGAAGACACTCAAGTCTTTGTTTCAATCTCAAAAGGTATAGAAATAGAATGAAACAATAAGGATTGAAATCTACCATTTTCTTACAAGCATCGTCCACAATTATACGTTTGATGCAATGGAAGGTAGTCCTTGTTCCGCATCATTTCTGAAGTACCTACTCAATAAACTAGTCAGTCATGTATCATTTCCAATGATAATTGTAATCATTTTGTTTAAGTGTTCACCTCACTCATCCCTATACAGTACCATCAGTCAAGCAAAGCCCTGCCAGCATTAGACAGTTGACAATGTAATGAAAAGAGAAAAACGATTATAGATCAAAATCAAATTCTCTGAAACTGAATGAGATATTTACACTTGCTCCCCATCTGGTTAAATATTTTTGAAGACTATAAAGATTCTTTCAATTATTAACAGAGAGTTTGCTTTAAATGTTTATTCTGAAATTTGGTGAATAGAGCTTTTAAAAACATTTCATTGTACAAACACATCAGTTAGTGTCAATGTCAAGTTTTGGAAATTGATTCCATTCATGCATGTTGGGTGAGCACACTGGAAATCAAGCCCCTTTAATATTTACCTTTTCCATCCACAGATATCTATCTATTTCCAAACATGGAAGCTCCGATTCAGTTCTGTACAGTTTCTGTACGAGAGACTTGAGATATGGCAGAAGAAGCAAAATGCAAATTCGATGCGAATGTACCTTCAAACCTGGGTGCTAAATTTGAAAGGGTTTCAAATGAGAAGGGAGTTCACATCAAAAGTTTTGTACAGCGTTGTGTGTGAGTGGAGGACTTTTACCAAAGGTGAGTGAGAATACCACATTGAAGTCTGAAGACAACGTGAGCTTGATTTTTCTTTCTTTTCATTTCATCCCTTCTCTCTATCTCTCTCTTTCTTTCTTTCTCTCTCTCTTTTACTCTCTCTTACTCTCTCTTTCTCTCTCTATTTGTACATTTCTGTAATTTAATACCATATTAATATTGATTGTACCACTCATTGCCGTTGAACAAAACATATTTTTGTCTCTCCAGTAAAATCTACTCCGACAAAATTATATTTTAGTGAACAACACCAACAGTATTCCACTCTGCTGAGTGAGCTTTACTTTTTTTAATTCTCTTTTTGTATTTTTTTTCAAATTAGATAAATGGTCATATATTATGATAGAGTATCAATTCTTGTTCTCTTTTCAATTGTTGGAATTTGCAGAAAGTCGAGAAAGGAGAATAAGAGGCCTGGCTTTAACGAAAGCCTTAAAAGAAAGGAGCCTCCACGTCTACTTCCAGTTTTGGGTGGCAGTCACTAGGGTCAAGATGGCTGTCAGACTTAATGCTGATACAAGGCTACAGATTAGGTTGGTTTTACGTAAAATAATTTTTTTTGTATTCATTACTCCTAAAAGAGAAAACAAAATCTGTTGATTTACATATTTCAGTATCAGGGTTATCTCTTGTCTGAAAATAAATTCCTTCTACTAAGTTACAATTTAGGAAAGAGTTTTTGATGCTAACTTATGTATCTGTTGTATCACAGGGTTCTGAGATCTTGGCATTTCCACACACGGAAGACGAGGCACTTGAAGGAACTGAAGGAACACCTGACGCAAAGAGCCAACACAAGGATTTTGTCAAACGCTTTCACCAAGATGAAATGGCGGATCGAGTATTGCGGCCATATCCAGGAGGTGGCAGATAAGATGGTCCAGGACAGAATTCGGGCAACGCTGGCGGCAGTCATTGTGCTGTGGAAGCAACGGCTGGACAGCATTCTGGCGGCGAGGTAGGTTGACTGGATATTTTGTTTGGATTCGATTTAACCATTGTACAATAATAATTGAATAATGGACTGATCACCTGCTTGCCATTACATAAAACACAGCTGTTTTCTACCTAAGTATACTATTCATTAAGTTAGAACTTTCATAATTTAAAATGTGGTTTAATTGCCTATAGAAGACATTATGCTCTGTTCTAACTACTGGACAAATATCTATCAAGAAAATCTGTAACTGAGTTGATTTTGTCTTGTTTCCATCATCATAGATGTTATGGCGGTATTCTTGTGGTTCGAGTCGTGAGACAGTGGCACAGATTTGTAGAGAAGCGTAAAGCAGAAAGGCAGAAAATATTGGATGACCATCTGAAGGCAGTCCATATGGATTGCAGACTGGCAAGGTAAAACTTTATAGTTCAAAGTTCTCAAGCTAATACTTATTTCAACACATTTTAGTTTTAGATTTGCCAGTGGTGGATTTGGAAATTGGTGGATTGGATATTATTCAGTCCTCTTTACTGTAGTGAAAAATCTTGGTGTGTTTTTAGATAATGATATGTCCATGAAAACTAATGTAGATAACCTGTGAAGAGTTTTGAATGTTTTCTGAAGAAAATAGCAACTATACGTGACTTCCTTATGAAAAAAGTTGCGGCCAAACTTATCGCAACGCTCATTTTATCACATGGCCTTCTCTTTTAGCTGGAATAAGTCAAGATAAAAACTTCAAGATTGCAAGTTATCCAGAATAGTGCTGCTAGATTGGTAATAGATATGATGATGTGCTGACTCCATGTCTATTCTATATATTTAGCCTATTTAAGTTCAGTCATTTGTAACAAAAGTGATAATCAGGGGAAATTCTGCCAAATTCTAACCTTGTCATTTAACTAGGTCTATGTTATTTTCTAATTCATTTCCAATTAATTTCTCATAACCCATGAGACCAACAAAATTCCAAGAAAAGAATATTAGTTCAAGGTTCATATCATTTCCCTTTGTACAGTAAAAGAGCACTGTCTGCGTTGAAAGAGGTGGTACTAGTATCGAAGATGGCAGCCAAAAGGAGACAAAGACTATGTGATAAGTACGCACTGATCTGGAAAAATCGCGTTGACATGCAAATGTCAGCCATGGAACTGGTGAGTAGATCTGTTATCTTTAAAGATGTTCATAATTTTGTATAGTGCACATAATTTGATAATCTGGATAATTTGATCAAATGCTTGTTCCTTTGTATAAGTATTTCAATTTCCCTTGCTTTTATGTTAAGAAAATCACAAAAGTATTCATACATATTGGCAGTATTTGCATCACTGTTTGGGTTGAAACTTTGATATGAAAATTGATGGTGACAGTTCAAGTTGGAAGGTATACTCCAGGTTTATATGAATTATCAGAGCAATTGTTGTTAGGTTTGGAATGAACATTTATTACTTTGCTGGTATTAATATAATTATTTCATTTATCTAAAAATTCATTTGATATTAAGAATTCATTCCAAGTTAGGCTGATCTGAAATGAAATAAATTTTGACGTAATTTTCATATTTTTATATATTATATTTGTTTGTAACTTCTTGAAAAGGAATTTGAAAAGCTGTTTTCTGATCATCCAATTTATAAAAAGCCCATTATCTTGAAAGGAATGATCATAATGCTATTTTTTCTTTACCTAGGAGTGGGATTTGTTGTGCTGGAGAACTTGGCGTAAATGGAGACGCGAGTTTGCTCAAAGACAGTCGACCAAAAGGATAGAGAGGGGCCACGATAGACACGCCTTGTCCCAGGTAAGTCCCTGCAGGAGGCTGTTTGATTCATCAGCACTCATTGGTGGAAGACTGAATAGCTGGGCCGCAGTCATTTACTGATATCTTTTGATGAAGCGTGCAGAATAGATTTGGAGGGGTATTTCTAGAGTTTGAATGTTTCAAATGCATTGTACACACTCGCGCACACAACATAGGCATTGTCATTTGGTGTGGTCTATTGTTGAATTTTAATTCATTTACTTGTTTTGAATAAAAAATGTTTTTCTTTATTCTGCTACATACTGCTTCTAATCTCTTCCACTTAGGCATTCAAGTCCTGGCGCAAACTGTGCAAGCCGAGTAAAGAGGCGGAGTTCTATCAGTCATTGACCCCTAGAACAGACCAGCGGAGGACGTCGGCATTGTCTCAATTGCCAGTGTCCAATAGGACGAGGCCATCATAGTACTAGTACTAGTACCCCAGTCTTCCAACCTTCCATCCACCACCCTCATCACCAACCTTCTCCTCGTCATCCCCATTATTTAACTACTACCACCATTACCAGTAATACGTTGGATTAAATCTAACCTGAAGAACGGGTCAGTTCATTGTCACCCAAAGTGCCTAGAATAATAGATCTAATTATTTATGACACGAGATTTCGGTCATTCACCTCACGTCTCTAATTCAATCCATCTGTCACAAGACGGAAAATCGTGGAAAACAATGGCCAAAGCTTTTATCAGGAAAAGCCGACTGAGAGAGAGCTGTGAAAGGAAACTTCCACTAAAGAACAGGTGCTTCATCACAAGATGAGATAAGACATTATGTGGTATAAAAACACTGCTTTATAAAATAATTGTTATACAGAATTTATCTTTAAAAAAAAAGATTCTATACATTGTCATATTTACATCATTTCTGATATTTGTCAGACAATGGGCAGGATATTTGAAAATGAATGAAATAGAGTGTTAAGAGCATGATGATAATGTGGTTCTAAATGCAAACTGAATACAGCAAATGTTGTTGAGTATGTCTTCTCTCTTGATACAGAGAAGTTTGTGTTCAAATGTTGGGGAAAGTAGAATTAGAATGAATAAGAAATGCTTTGAAAACTGAAATGCGGTTGAACTCGGTTACAATGAGTTGATAGGACTAGTCCCCTCCCCCAAAAAACGTCGCATGTAAGCAAGTCCCGATGTAACTGTAACTAAGCACATTTTACAGTGTAGTTTGTGCTAATGGAAGAAAACTAATTGGGGATTTGAATACACCACACCCCCTTGTAACTGAGATCTTGTTGTATCTGGGGTCGTTGTAACAGAGTTCCACTGTACTGTGATATGTTTTCAATTCAATACCTTTTGTTAGATTTTATGTTGATCTCATCCATGTTTTTGATGCACAATTCACGTCTCTTTCTTTACATTTTATACTTTCTTTTTCTTTGAAAAGAAAAGCTTTTTTAAGTGATAAAAAGCAATGCTGTGATTATGTCATTCAACCAAAGAATGATGAGTTCTATTGCCAGCTGTGATAATCCCTACCATTTGTAAGCATTAATACATTCCAGAATTATCATATTATGATATAGTACATAATAAAATATATATTTATTCTCGCATACAACAATAGTATTAAATTAATTGTTCATTTCCATCATCTTGCCTTTTAACTTTTCTATTTCTTTTAGTATATTATTTACCATGTCGTCAAGGTCATATGCAGATCGCCTATCTCAGAGATAGGCGATTTGCAAATATATTTATTTTCCTGCTCTTTAATTTTAATAGCCGTTCAACATGCGAAATATAAAAAAAATTGAAAGTCATAATGGCAATTGCCACCAATGTATGAAATATTATTGGTTAACTCACAAAATGACATACTTCCTGTCACGGTTTTTACTCTCTCCTGAAAGATCGTTAAAAATGAGATAGGCGATCTGCATATGACCGTGATAATGTCATGCTCTTTAGACAAAAATCGAAGGTACCGTACGGTTCGTGGTAGTATAGGAGCTTGAAAAAGCAAAAGGCAGCTTCAGTACATTTTTGTAAGTACTTTAGAGCCATTCAATAAATAAATGATAGCATTCATAAAGCGCTTATCCATAGTATCCACCGTGCTCTACTTAGTGCTTTACAACACCACAATATGTCATTGGCAGACTTCAGGCTCATCATAGGGTCGGAGATTATACTCGTTTTCTATAGCGTGAAGAGAACAAGTGATGAAGCCACTTTCTGGATAGGCATGCTTGACTGACACTGAGATGTCTTGGATTCAAATTTGGGCTAGGCAACAAGACAGTGAATCCTTGATCAACATTAAAAAGAAATAAGATATCAAATTTAGTCTACTGATACTCTTCTTAATCTGTTTCAAGTTTGCCACAGCTTGCTACAAAGGTTTGTCCATGGGTGTGTCAGTCAGGAAATGTATAAAATAGATATCATTTATCTTATTTATAACCTTAAAAACATGAATACAAATCATTGAATTAACAAACGATATGTATGAAGTAATCAAATACCTTTATTTTGTAACTTTAATATAATCTAAACAATAAGAACATTAAAACTAAAACATTGAACATTTTTTTTATGCTTGGGCAATATTGTTTAAAACTTTTTTTCAACACAACCAAAATACATGAGCGAGCAAAAAGATGAATGAGACAAAAAGAAATTCTTCTTTATAGTTAGGATATTTGTTATACAGTTCAATGGCACTTAAAATAAAAAAGATAAAATATAGAGCAAATACATTATTTTGCAACACATATTGTGTATTCCCCTAAGAATTGTTCCTATTGATCAAGTACAATTAAAGTAGAAGATATTCTTTGGTAATAGCGACTGATGTTCAGCAAGTATACTACAATCATAACTTGAAATATACCTACATGTGTACGTTAGGCCTCAATAAGAAAACCTCGTGCAAGCATTAAGTATATTCTATGACCCCGTATAATATATATCTGTATTCTAATTATCTATTTTTACAATATTTCATCATTGATTACTATTGGAAAACAGTTAATCAATCTTTATATTATATCATATCTCATGGCAATCAAATGTATAACGATCAGACATTAACTACAAATTTTTATTAATCCATTTTGGTTCTCTAATTGTCGATTCAAATCGAGTTATTATTGTTAGACATGATATATTTCTCAGCTCTTGGAGAATAACAAAGACATAATCCTTGTTCAATGCCCAGTTCTAGTTGGTGACCCTACAAACCAGGCGGCATGTTGCCAAATTTTAAACTAGCTGATAATGATAAAGATATTTGTAAAAGGGAAACATTTCTGAGAAAAATATCTTTGAGCATTGTATTATCACAGATGAACAGAATCCACCATACAGCTAGAATCTGTGGGAATTTGGTAGGTAAAATATATTCATACCAAAATAAGAGAACAGTCTATTTCTCGCATCTAGCATTATACCACTTCATTATTTTGAAAATAGACAAGGCACTTTTCTCTGTTAACAATATTCCATTGTTTGATAGCATTATAAAAGAAAATTATAAATTGATAGTATACATACATTGTTTTAGTTTCATGATATATAGATTTATTATAGATTTAATACTCGGAATAAAAACAACTATAACTAGATTACATGATAATATGTAACATTGGGTACAAAAATGAAGACATCTTATGAAATAAAAGGGTCCACATGTTTTATTTGTAATACAAAATCAGCAGTAAAGCAAAAGCTTCAATGGCACTAGAATGGTTTGTCAATGGCACCAACAAATTTCACGACTGGTTACATACGATGAAAATAAACAAGCAATTAAAATTATCTGTCAATATCTGTTTGTCAGGATTTAAAATCAAATTCCACATCAAATTGATTCATATACATAGAGAACAAACCTGTACATGTACACTTCTTTTCGTAAAATCTTAAATAACTCGCTACCTCTTTTAGTGAGAGAAAATTCATATTTTTTGTTGTGAAATATAGTAAAAGTAAAAGTAACAGAATTTAAAAAAGCGTCACTATGAATAAACTCTTGAGGTGTCTTACATGTGTTTCAATATCGGTCTTCAGGTTCCCTTTAGACTAATGAAACAACAAAATATGGTTAATTTTGATAATAGAGAACATTGGAAATCAACAAACTTAATTAATTAAAAATAAACATTTTCTCTTTGGAATATTAAATCGATACATGAAAATTGGCAGTTGACATTTGCAAGTGAAAGTTCTTTTTTTTTTCTTCTTCATTTCTAACTGTCAACATGAAAGAAATAATGTTCAAACAATGATTGAATGGGTTAATGCTGCTATCGTTTTTCTTTCTTCTTTGTAGCTGTAAGCTTGGAGACTCACAGAATTTAAAAAATAGATTCTTTGGATAGCAGGCAACATACAATAAGAAACTAAACCAATACACGATTATTGTGAATCATACACCGAAAGCAGTTTTCAAGTATTGATGAAGATCCTACAATGTGTCCTTAAGAAGTGTAATAATAAAGGCATAATAAATTGACACTCCACTCTCTGTATCTCATAGCAAGCAGTGTTATCAAGAATCTAGAGGAAACCTTCAGGCTGTTCCGAATATATCATCAGTTGGGATAAGCCACTCTTCGGTGTTGAAAGTAGAAAAAGATGTCGTGAATGATGTCTCGTCGGGACTTGTTCTGCCAAAACCAGTCCTGGTTCCACATGGAGGCCACGGGGGGTCTGCCTTCCAGGAAATCCACTGAGTTGATGTTGATGTTTGGGAGCTTCTGTCGCATCCAAGATAAAAACTTGAGACTCGGAAAGTGAGTCTGAAAAGAAAAGTAAAAAAAACCCACAAATTTTCTCTCAAGTGTTCAACAGAGACTACATGCAGTGCAGGCTTCAGAATTGGCTTTTATACGAATATTGATGATAATAAGAAAAGGCATTTCTATTGCGCTTTCCATACGCAAAAATAATTAATCTCAAAAGCATATTAATTAATAAGGTTATGTTGATATTTTTCCTCAACCATGATGGAAGTCATTACATTTTCCTTAAAATAGATTCAATGAGAAAGGTGTTGCTTCGTTCCCCACAACAAAAAAAAGACGAAAGAAAAATTTAGAAAAAGAAGAGGTTGAAACTTACTTTCTTTTTGACACTGTCCATGAAATAGAAATCGTCCGAATGGAATAGATTGACGGGCAATGAAAAGGCTCTTGAGATCTGGGTGAGACTCTCATTCTCATGAATCAAGTAATCAATGTACCTGGAAGGAACAAAAGATGAAAAGCTTTCACACATAATTTACAAGTGATGATAAGTTATCTCCCGTTGAATCAATCAAGACAGGACATTTAGTGCAAATCAATCGAAATTATTTCATTACTTTTGAAAAGTCCTCAGGAATCAAAAGTTTAAAATTCACAAAAAAAAGCAAATTAAGAAAATTAATTTTCTATATAAT
Source organism: Dendronotus rufus (assembly GCA_032358575.1). Classification (NCBI taxonomy): domain Eukaryota; kingdom Metazoa; phylum Mollusca; class Gastropoda; order Nudibranchia; family Dendronotidae; genus Dendronotus; species Dendronotus rufus. Next base: position 12,131 of record JAULCB010225026.1, read on the forward strand.
AATAATAATATTGTAAGGTGTCAAAAAAGTATAATATTTTAGTACACAAAATTAACTAAATAGAAGTTTAATAACAGCTTTACAAAAATACATCATGTACCGTGCAGTAAAAAAGACTTTTATTCCTTGAAATATCAATTTTCTTGTTTCCTTACCGTACCCCTTCCTTTCTATCTTACTGAGACTAAGACACTCATTGTGATTGTGCAACCGACTCACCAGGACACCAAGTGAGAGGCTTTCAGGTTGCACCCAGTAGCACTAGCACAGTTAGAAAAGCCATCCCTCAACATTTTGGGATCTTTTGGTAAGTAAGGGTGGGTGTTTGGACGGTGCTTAGATAGAAGGCAACAACAGAAATTAGTGTTAAAAAATAATCAATTAGAAACAAGCCATTATATCATTAATGATATTGGAACTGCAGAATCCTCGTGGATTTATCTTTACTAATTAGTAATGATAAAAACATCTCAGATTCAGCGAGACTTAGGATATAACAAAATAAGGCTGGACCCGTTTTTCTCAATGTGTCCACATTTTATTTTCAGCAGACAGAATAATACGCTTCATCCATGCCCTACACATTTCTGAATATACTTATTTTACACACAAAAAAAAAGAAAAAAAGGGGATAAAAGTAGGTTTTAAATGATTTTGAATCTGAAGTATTCAGGTTTATCTTTTCATTTTTTACTTTCAAGTTGAATTGAAGCTTTTTTAAATCGACTAACCACAGTCCCGTGCCCAATAAAGAATCATCAATTGCTTTGACCAATAATGAATTATTACTATTACTACTGTAGCGTGCCATTTGGCTCGGCTTACTTGGTTGATGATGGATTTACACCTGGCCACTGGAGCCTCTCTCACGGCCACTGCTCTTCTTCTGTTAAACACGACTCTGGGTTTCTTGCCCTCCACAAACGAGTTGCAGGCAACGGGCTGCATATTGGCTGCTTGGAACTGGCAGGCAGATGATGCTCTTGGGATATGGAGAGGATCTGGTAGAGAGGAAAAGCATTAGAATACAATTATCAATGATTTATCCATTACTTTTGAAGAGTTGGTTACAAGCACAATTATTAGACACCGAATGGGAAGTTTTCCTCGATTTTCTGAGAATTGCTAAAAAATGACTTTAGCGAGTTTTGTAAAACCACTCTTTATAATTTATATCCAGGGAGAGAGACTTCTCTCCATCCATGTCTATGTTTTTAAGAAATATACCATTCTCCCCAATGGATAGAGAGCAAAATAACTTGAAACAAAAATAGTGATACAACAATATGGATTTTGATTTTGGTTTCCATATTACGTAGTCCCTATTTTGGTTGTACTGCTTATAACAAAAGATGATAAACTAGAGGAGCAGGCACTGGAAAGCTCAAGAAATATAGATCAAAGAACCACCATTGCTGGAAATAATGAGCATTGCCAAAAGACAAAACCATAAGAGATACAAAATTAAGAGTGATAATCATTATTTGTCACCAGAGGGAATTAAGCCTATGACTGCTTTGACAACACTGCCTTACCAGTTACAGAAGCGAGCATTCTTATCCACTACCACAAAAATGGTAGTTTCAGGAACAGTAATATAGTTAGTACCATTTGTATAGTCAAATCAACATCAATGACAATTAAGTAATATTCATGAAAAGCGCAGTGTTTCCATTAGCTGGAAGTATAAATGTTTTATTTTTTTATTTTCTTCCTAGGCTTTGTCTTTCGGCGCTGCTCATTTATTATTCCAACCATAGGTGATACAAAATATTTGAACATTTTAATACTTCTAGAAATTGAGTTACTTACATTTATATTCCTCGTAAAGAGCGATATATCAAAACAATGAATAACTAGTCATGCTGTCCTGAAAATGATATTGTCGGTCCATATAAAACACTGGCTGACCTTGTAAGAAGTTAGTGGTGGAAGTTTGTTGGCAGTGTGCCATTGTTGGAATAGCTCTCTGCTGGTGCTGGTGATACATGGCAGCACTTCCCGTGGGATGGTGACTTTCCACACTCCACTGTTGTTGGTGAGGGTGAGAAATTGCCTGAAAAAGCGTAAATATACGAATTTCTATTTTTGTCAATTTTTTCCTCCCGCCTAAAATGACGTTTAAAACTTATAATGCAGCAAAAAAAAAGCAAAAACCAATTTGGTGGAGTCGTGCTGTAGGCCTATTCTAGAGAACAGCACATTAATTTGACATTGTAAAGTGCCTATAGCATGATGAAGATGGTGGATAGGTGCTATATGAATTGCCAATTTAATTTGATTTATTGTTAAAATCTTACTGCATTCCTGACGACGGAATGTCCCATGTCAGGGAAGGCTGTGTAAGCCTGTGTCGGGTCTCTAATGGCGGTGGGGGTCATCTGGAACAGGTTGTGGATGGAGGCCACGTCCGCATCCCCTGGAAAATTTACATCTGAGAAAAAAAGTGTTCAAATATTCAGTATTGTGAGTATTATGTGTTACCATTAGGAAGGATTGGGTGCTTATTTTTATGTAGAAATAGATGAAGATGTTTATGTGCATGATATAACATTATACCAACTAGAATTTATGCTGCTGAACATAGCAAGAAAGACTCTCTAACATCATAAGATATATCATTAATAATAACAACCACCATATCAATAATTCTAAATATAAGTCATCTCCTTATTTTCTTGGAACAGTTCAATAAATATCAATCTAATTTCCACATTTCCACATCTCTTCTCATGGGAGGTTTTTGTAATCTCTCTCTCCTTCTTTATCTCTCTCTCTCCTCTCCCTCTCTCAAAAGAAAATGTTTCCTTGAAAAAGTCCAACCTGTATCTTTATGCCATGCCATCTGGTTGTGATTGGCCCAATGGAGTTGTGAGGACACCAACGTCTTGTCATTAGCATCTTCCGGAAGGTTGTGACCCCAAGCCTGAAGGGAAAGAGTAACAGGAGAAAAACATCACAGCATGAACATCCTCCCTGTCTCTTGTACTACAACTACTACTTACTGAATTTCCTTTGCTAGCAAGATCATCGACAAATTAAAAATGAACAGACCGACACCAAGTCTTCATTGTAGATGTAACATCTGAACTGAGCAGTACAATAAATTTCACAATCACAGGGCTACACGTGAAAAAATAGAAAAACAGTCAAAATGACATGTTTTATGACGCTGGTTAGCAGCGCAGGTGATCAGGCCACCGTGCCTGTCCTTGAATGGCACTATGAGCAATACACATTACTCAGCTGCTAACCACAGAAATGTTTATGTCACCTACTTAGTGGTCCTTCTCATTTAGATGTAAAAATGGGATCACCTACACTGCAGGCTAGAATAGATAAATACAAATTAAAAATGAAACTAATTCAATGATAGGATAAGAAAGAATGCCTACATTTTTTGCGGCCATCCACTGTTGTTTCTGATGCTGGCCGTGCTGTTGTTGTTGCTGCTGCTGCTGCTGTTGCTGATGGATAACATTCATGGCTGGTAATGGTAAGCCTCCTTTGTGAGGCGTGTCTAGCCAGTGGGGGTGGGGGTGGGGATGGTGAGGAGGGAGAGCTAGCAGCTGGTGAGGCTGGTGATGGTCTTCCTCGGTGTGTAGAAAGTCCCAGGTTTGGTTCTGGTTGTCGGCTTGGCTCTCCAGCGCCGTGGTCAAGTCTCCCTTCTGCGATATCCTTTTGTCCGAATCCCATTCCGAGGTTGACAGACATTGCTGCTGGAGATCTTTGGGCTTTAAATCCGCGCATAAATCGTTTTTCGATGAATCATGATGCCAAAATTCTGAATCTGCGAGAAAGGTTGAAATAAACCAGATGCAAGTGAATAATCCATAATATTGTCATTTCTTCATCAATACAATACCTAACCCCTCTCCCTCCATTCCTTTCAATCCCTCAGGTAAAAAAAAAAAGAATTCATTCATTTCAGTTTACAATCACATAATGTGTACATTTTCCTTATCATGATTAAACCTCTTTAAAGCTGAATGTTAGATTATAAAAACTGGATTGGAAATATAAAAGTTCTAACAAAGTTAATCAAAGATGACCAATTCACGAATAGTTGTCAATTATAGACTCCTATAGAAAAAAAATTTAATTGTAAATGGCAAATAGAAAAATAGTCTGAAACATTTCATATCCCAGTGAAAATAGCAGTGTGGAAACATAAACTAATGGCGTTTCAGTTCACTTGGATAGTAAAATGAAAATTTGAAATCAGACGATTGGCGTAAGATTACAGACCTGATTATATTTTACTGTCTCCTCTCTTACAGTACAGAAGCTTTTTTGATTTTCACACACCTTACACTTTGATTTACTCTCTCCAGCTTCTAGCAGCTGTATAATTGTCTATAAACAGCAGTATACAGTGTGATGTGATGATACCTGTCCCAACTCACCATCAGTGGCATTGTCCATGTAGACGGAGTGTGGATGGACAGGGTGCATGTCCAGGTAGTCCGAGTGGGGCGGCAGCAGCTGCTGTTTGGACTGAGCCGCATCCTTCCTTTGGTCGGAACAATCGTGTAACTGTATGGTGCCGCATGGGTCTTGGCCCGTCAAACTCTGGTGGAGTAAGGGGGGTGAGGACGGAATTCGGAATTCAAGAAGTAGGTATGTTTGATTTGGAATCTAAGGATATCTATATTTGACCTTAAATTTACCAAAAACACTACAAGCATCAAAAACTAGCCCAGTAAAGCAATTTGATGAACTAACTTTGCATTTTGAAGACCTTGTTTATCCCCTCATAATATATTATAGCGTTTTAAAATTGTGATTTAGTTGTCTATCTTCACAATACTTATAATCTATAATAAATAAAATACATTATCATATCAATAAGATATCAATAATAAGATAATGTCGTACTTGTCAAGTCATATTATCTTACTTTGACCAAGTTTGTTTGCTGCTCAAGGGATCGTATGATTTCACCGCTGTCTTCTCCTTCCTCCTCTCCATCCTCATCCTCATCGTCTTCTTCATCATCATTAGTATTCCTCTTTCCTCCTCCTGAAGAGTTATTGGTCCCTGGACAATTGCCACTGTCTGGCATAATTCGGTTGACTGGTTGTGGCTGGAAGTTTCTCATCATGGCGCCATCGTGGTCCTCAATGGCTTCCAGATCTAGGGGAAAAGGATCGAGGACACCTTTCTCTTGGCTCGTTGAAGATGAAGAGTGGGTACTGTCCTGAAGTAATAATAAGAACAAAGGTAATAGAACATTGGAACAAAGAAATTTGTGAATAAACAATAATAATAAGACCCCCCCCAAAAATGACTCAGACACTAGACTTCTGTGACTGATTTAAAGAAATGTAAAGTCCTAATAACTAATTATGCATTACAGTACAGCTGCAATTTTTCTCACACAAGATATAAGAAACAACATAATTTTAAATAGATCAAAATATCATTTAATTCTATTATTATGATTTTCATCATATCAAGATCAAAACTGTTCACTTACTTTCCATTGAGAATTCTGTTCTTTGAAATGAGTTTCATTTTCATATGAAGAAAGAGAATCCAAGAAATGGTCTAATACACGTTCCTTTGCCTCGGCTGTATCTTCGTTGTCTCCTTGGTCCAGTATTTGGAAAGAGGATAAAATGAGACCATCTCCTGCTGCAAAGGACAAATAGAAACACACCAGCAATGAAAGACAATGAAATGATGTATGCTGATTCTTTGGAGACAATTTTTCTTCCTTTATTTATATTATATAGCGATATGCAATTCTCTTACACAACCGTGTTATTGAGTACATACTCTTTGCGATCGGTGTATTTGTCTCCCCTGCTCTTCGGAGTGACCTATAGAGAGCTGCACTGATGAAGGGTATTAAACTAGAAACGGGCGCCTGTCTGCAGATTCTATATATCATATGTATTAGACAATAGAGATTATTCAATCAATTCAATTCAATACATATAGTATAGAGTTTACCCTCAATTCAATTTCTCCCATCTCATTTCTGTTCGTTCCCATAGTATCATATGATACTCGAGCATTATTTTATTGATGAAACAAGCTTATTTTCACGTTAAAGTCACAATAGTAGCAGTATTCTGAAAATTTTGATAACCAATAATTGACATTACCTTCAGGAATTACATTATCATACATTAGAAAACATTTATTTTTTAGTAAATAAACACATGTGAAAAGAAGAAAAACACACTAAATTCTAAAACTAAAACATACATATTTTATGAAATAAAAACGTTTTGTATAAAAGAATATCATGAATAACAATATAATATTAAAACTAAAACTAGATTAAAAAGTTATTTCCCTTTATACACATATTGTTGATTGTCTCCCTTGTTAAAATAGATAATAATGATTATACTTTTTTGACAACAAACATGGATTAAAGGACATACATATTAAAAATTAAAATAGGTAAATATATATTTAATAAATGAATAAATTGCAGGTATGTGAGTTAGGTTTAATTAATACAAATTTTACAATGCTGTTACAAATATGTTGACAAGGAAGCCTTGCAATATTTGTGACAAAATTTGGTACCTAATATGAAGCGACCCTTTATTCTTCTACTCATTTACACTAAGTCGAGTGCTGCTCGAAAGAGCGGTTAAAGATTTAAGTTGTTTTTTTGACAAGTCCCATATCAAAGGACTTCCTTATCAATGAATATTTATATTAGAAATTAGAAGTATATTTGAAAATCTAATCAAGGTTTTTTTGGTGTGTTTATAATAGTCTAGTAGTTAGTAATAATACAGAGGAGGAAGGATTCATATTACCTATGCAGATACCCTTCTAGATTTGAGGAGTGTGCGAGTGTAGACAGAACGTCGACATTCGCGAACAGTAGAGCAGCCAATTAGGCGCTTCTGTTTAAGCACCCTGTCTGATACTGATAATAGTAATTCTCTGCCAGATACTATAACACCTGGGGTAGATATTGAGGGTAGATAGTAGATGGTCTCGGTCTAGGCACGACTCATCGATTATTTCCATGAAACAATAACATTATTCTTTTACGTGGTAAAATAAGCATTAGCAATGCTTGAGTTGAGTCAAATAATTTATGTCTCGACCGAGTACTTCAGTCGGAGCAAAATACACGAACGGGTACTCATGGACTGACAAAAATACTCGAGGATGGATGACTCAGTCGGTTTGCTAGACCGGCGCTGTTATTACGTCCACGTGGTACAATGAATAAAGATACTATCTAGACTAGTTTACTAGTACTAGTTACCCAGTAGGCAAGACCATGTGTCCCAGGCCGACAATGATTAGGCTCCCACTGGCAACGACTTTTCTACAACTTATCGCATTCTTGCCTGTCTTTGTTCCTACTTCGTTTAGCATTAGGCATCTCTATGTGTCATGTCACTGTTGACGGGCGATGCGTCCACAGATAAATGCAGCAGACGTTGTATGACGAATTATTATAATTCTAATACCCTACTGTGCGGCAGAAACGTGGACTTTGTACAGACGGATTGAGATTGTCATAGTTCGTGGACATGGAAGGGGAAATAAATCAATCTCAATGATTTTAGATATAAATAAGTATACTACTCCAACGACGGACACAATTTATTAACGACAATCAAATAAGAAAACTATATATTTTGGTCCTCCTACTCCTATACGCAAACATAGTACATGTGTACATATTATGGAAATCGTGGAGAGAGAAGGAAAGTACGAGGGAGATAGAAAAAGAAAAAATCGATAAGAGAACGGGAAGAGTTGACATTGACAGGGAAATTATGGAGGTGAACTAATAATAATAATGCAGCATGATGGCGAAAGAACGAGAAGCTTGGTGACCATGTTATCCAACCTCCAGGCAAAGTAGAAACTTTCGGTAAACACGGTGATTCATTTACCACCTTACAAATTCTCAATCATTCAAAACAAAAATCAATGTCAAAACAACAACGAAGGAACAAATGGCATTACTCTCAAATGGAAACAGTGTAATACACACAAAAAGTATCTGGAAATACATCTGCAACTAGGAAACTCAATTTGAATAGAAATTCGTGAATGAAAGCCAACCATGCAATCGATAGCTAGTCTTACGTTCATTGAGAAGGCAGCCCCTGGAAGTGAGGTCCATACTGAAAGATAATGTGGCATGTTAAATTATGTTCAGCATAGAAAAAGGGAATTGAAACCACTGTGCCATTTTTTGACAATACAAATAAAAAAGCACAATATGATAATAATAAGCCTTTTTCGCATTTGACACATTCACCATGGACGATGAACTACAACTGACTGCTTTTGTCGGCGCGGTCAAGGCCTTGCGATTTATGATAAGAGAGAAAATAATATTTAATATATTCATCAGAGCAGAGATGTTATCCTGAAGCAACGAGAAGCCATTGCTGAAGATAATGATGTAAAAGATCAACTTTTCATTGTAATCACAACCATAATATGATGATAAATATTCAGATTCAGATAAATTAATGGCTTTCTAAGATTTAAGGCATGAGCTGTTCCTGTTTGGTGCTTTTCCCATAACATGTTTGAGCGGAGTAACATTATTAATAGTATAGCACTAGCACTAACTTTCTTGTACGCCAGAGATGTTTTGTAAATCGCAACTTCACGGCGAAGATGATTGAACTAAAAATGAAAAGTAAATAGTAAGTAATTAGATTAGCGCCTATCCACGATCTTCATCATGCTCTAAGCCTAAGCGCTTTACAATGCCAATGATGACGTGGAGCGATGACATTCATCGTTGATAGCAAGAGTATAGGTCGTGATTTTATAATTATAACACCCAATATGATGATTCGCATTGGTGTATCGTTGATGGCGATAATATAATAAACTTTGTGTGTGTGTGTGTGTGTGTGTGTGTGTGTGTGTGTGTGTGTGAGAGAGAGAGAGAGAGAGAGAGAGAGAGAGA
>JAULCB010225027.1:0-13473 GCA_032358575.1 Dendronotus rufus
AGGAACGAATTAAGATATTTTGATAAATCAAAGAGCAAAATGATAAGAAATAACAGGGGAATCAGAAAAGTAAATAAGATGGGAATGGAAATTTTGACCCATGTGACGGGTTTTCTCATGGTGCCACACAATTGATCTCACAGATCTTTGGTAGACAAAAAAATCTGATGTTTTAATGGGTGAAAATAATCATTGATAAACTAGCAAATATCTTCTGGCAATAGGATTGAGATGAACGGTCATAGCTATTCTCAACTTATGAGTGTCCTATCTATGTGGTATATAAAACAAGAAAAAGAACCGGAACAAGAAATAACAACCGCAATACTCGAGCCATAAACTCCTGATCGTGGATAATGCTGCCATGCTAAGTTTGAATTCTAAATCTACACTACACTATGAACCATCTTATGAAAAGATTTTTTTAATATCGTTGTATTCTTGTCCTATTTGGTTTCAGGTGTGTATCGAAGGACTATCTTTGAATACCACCAAGTGACTTTGGACAAGACGTTGGCCAGGACTGGCGCTGTCGTGTTTATGAATTCCGTGCCCAGTGAGTATTACTAACAACTAGAAGGACTGGTGGTCTGGGAAAATACAACGTGGGTCGCAAAAATAGGAATCTTTGATTAGTTAGTAGCTTATTGGAAAAGAAAATAGCTTTCATTCAGAGTAAAATACAATTTACATTTTCAAGATATCTTTGTGTTGTTAGGCAAAGAATTAAACAACTAACATTGCATGCATCATTCTATAGAAACGAAATAAAGAAAATACTTTTGTAACACGTGTTGGGGTTTTCTCAACCGCCACACATTTATTCCTGGGGCAAAAATTGCAATTGTTCACATGATTTTGTATTTCTTCATGTGAATGAGATTATGATGAGCTTTATTTTGTCTTTCTTGAAAACGTAATAAGATTTTATTTCCACTGCTCCAAGCAGGTGGGTGGACGGCGTCCCATGTTGGTTCTACTCACGCTCACTCCGTAGCCATAGCCTTTTCCCACCACAAACAAACGTGGCATTCTATCATCGGTGTAAACCTTCCACAATGCCTCTATCTATTTCTTTCCAGCTTGCAACACACTGAAAGACTGCGATAGCTGTGTGCGTCATGCGAATGTGTCCTTTGACTGCAAGTGGTGCAATACTATAGGAATATGCTCCGATGGTTTGGATTGGTTTCGACAACACTGGGATAAAAGCAAGTGTCCCGCACAGGTGAGTCTCTTTTATTTCATTGTATTTCTAGAATTGTTATTTCAGTGCCGTTGATGGCTCTAAATTAAATGAATAGATTAGATGTGTTGTTATTTTAAAACAAATTTAGTTATAGTATTTTAAGAAAAAACAATAAATAGTATTTCTGAATTATTGAATCAACAGATTAGATGAAATTGTGCTTGTATTTTGTACATATCGCATGCCCCTGTGTATGTGTAAACACGTGTTGTGTTTATGTTTTAGAATCTATTTCACCCAAACTTTGGTCTTGTCTTGACAGTTATCACTGGAGGATTTGCATCCAAAAGTATTGTCAAAATAATATTATTACAGGCAACGACAGTAGCTGACTGGCTGCATCATCTCCTTGTGATACGCCTCTTAGTGCATATAAACTACTGTGTCCATTGTAAGAATTTGTTGTAGAAATTTCATTGTTATGCGCCCAGAGCCCTCAATACACAAGGGGTACAGTACATGGCGAATCATAAATGTATATTACTATTAGTAAGTACTATTATTATATTATAGAAATTTGCATTATTATTATTATTATTATTTGGTTTTGAGCACGCTTAATGATTTAAGATCTTGATTCAAAACAAATGTAAATTGAGCCATATCAAAAAACACTAATGTCTATTTCAAACCATAGATGAAACATCGACAGTGAAAGTTGCAAACCGTGTACACCAACAATCATTCATACAGCAATTTGTGGCTCATAATTGTCTTATTTTGAGACGGATGCAAAGGATTGATTTCCCGATTGATTTAACTTTTTAAAACAGGATTTGACCTATTTCGGACTTGCACGGTTATGCGAGTTTCACGAGTGATGTGTTTCATTAACCTTCTCATTGAGCAGCCATTGGGGGATCTTATTTGATGCAGCCAATGGTGTTTGAAATGTGGTTGGATAGGATGTTGTTGATCACCACATTTCCATCGATTTAAGGATAAAGATAACTGATAAATCCTGGAAGACTCGCAGACTTTACATAATTTATCACCCCCTGAGCCGAAGTCATTCGGAAAATTTAACTTACCATACAGCTTGTGTATCAAGTACTTGTATCATCATACTGATAAGATCTTTCAATGTCTATAGCTGGGTACTTATTTGCACCTGAATGAGGAAAACTTGTGTAAGATCTTTCCCAAGGACTCAAGGTCGAACTGACCCAATCTGGGTTAGAACCCAGAATCTCTCAATCTTATATCAACGTTATGCCACAGACGCCACTTTCACCTCAAAAGTGGTTTTGGTCATATGTTGACGTAATGCATCAAATCAAAGGTTTTCAAACAAAAAATGAAAATGATTAATTTCTTTCTTTCAATCCAATTGGCTTGGAAGATGGTCTTCAGATGATGCCATGATTTGTATTACTACACCCGCCTTATTTGGCCCATTTAAGACAATCAGACATGTGTGGTATTAATGTTTTTAGGGATCTATTTATGACTTGCATGTGCCTCATTGTAGTGTATGTCCCCCCTGCTTTTTTGTCATCAACACAGGGAGAGTGGGGTTGTATGGGTTGTGGGGGGGGGGGGGGGTGGAGAGAGTAACCCTTGTGGGTTCTAGGGATGGGGGAGACGTGAGGGGGTAACCCTTGTGGGTTTTACTTCTATTTCTTATCTTTGCACTGAAACTGATCTTACATTTTTCCAAGGACTAGACCTAGACCTGTATCGTGTTTCACAAAGAAACGAGAGATGTGCAGACCTGTAAGTCTTCAGCCAATAATTGTCTGATTTCAACCTATCTCAAGTTAGGGACTGCTTCAGGGACTAAACATTAGAAAAAAAATTTTAAAAAATTTTAAAATTGAAAGTCAATAATTTATTGTATAATCCCTTTCTTGAATTGTGAAAAAAAAAATTCAGACAATTTTGTGAGGGAACATTTATAGGCCTGGCCGGATGTGTATCATTTCAATGCCTTGTATTATTTTGTGTGTGTGTGTAGAGCCATAGTGATGTAACCCAATGCCCTGGACACGTCTCGCAGTCAACCACAGCGTCGACCACCACAAAACAGTCTTCTTCTAGCACTAACACATATTCGTCCACCGTCATCATCGAACCAGTTAACACGGAATCAACCACCGCCTCCAGCATCTCAACAAGTAGCTCATCAATAGCCACCACTACTCCTACTAGAACAACCACACCTACTACTACCACAACCACACCTACTATTACCACAACTACTCCTATTACTACAACAACCACTCCCACTACAACAACTACACCTACCACTACCACCACCACACCCACCACACCTACAACAACAACTCCTACTACCACCACCACACCCACTACCACAACACCTACAACAACAACACCCACAACCACCACACCTTCAACAACCACACCCACAACCACCACACCTTCAACAACCACACCTACAACAACCACACCTTCAACAACCACACCCACAACCACCACACCTACAACAACCACACCTACAACAACCACACCTACAACAACCACACCTACAACAACCACACCTACAACAACTACACCCACAACCACCACCACACCCACCACTCCAACAGCCACCACACCCACAACCACTACACCCACTACCACCACCACACCTACAACAACACCTACCACCACTACACCTACCACCACCACAACCCAAGGAGACAGGGTTGTAGTCGATCCAAAAGCCTCCAACAGTAGATCTGGAGGGATCTGTGACGTAAGTGGTCGTCCTCCTACGGCCCTTATTACCAGACTTTGATTTGAACTCTGTGTGTGTTCTTTCTGCACCTCTGTCCATACTAATCAACAGGGATGGCCGCAGTCGAGCTATAATAAACATAATAATATTATAACAACACAGTCGACTCGGCTTAATTGCATCGCGTTGGGAATCTGGAGAAGAAAAAAAACATGTTACATTTAATCTGTGTCGCGATTGACCAGTGACATTAAATCATATTAAATCCATCCTGGGTTTTTTATTATTTATTTCGTGTATGAAAAAAGTTGCAATTGAGTGGAGAGCGATTAAGCGTTTAATCAGCTAAAATGATAACAAACTTATACATACTGTATATCATAGCATCAACTGATACTAGCCATGCACACATTACTGCTGAATCCAATACAAGGAGTAACGATAATCTAACAGTCCGACAGGAGCTAGTCTTTCCATTGGTATCCATCCATCCCATGATTCTTGGCCATCTTGAAGCTGTCGTTGCATTATATGGCATCATCTTCACCATCTTGTATGTAGAACAATTAAAGAAACTAAAAAAATAAAGATTTTTTATACGAGTTGTTTGAGAATTATTATTTTTATACCAGCTTGCCACCAACAAAAAAATCTTAAGCTGATTTAAATATGTTGATGATCATGGCATTGAATTGGAATATCTCTTTCTGGTTATGTCTTTGTTATGTTAACAGTGTCCATACAATGTAGGTTCCAATGACAAATTCTTTCTTTTAGTCCTTATTAAGCATTATTTGCATTTGAATTTTGATAGACGAAGATCCTATGCCGGGTATTAGATTCCATCTCAACTTTTTCTCAGATTTAGAAAATCACAGATGACCAATTTTCTTCCCTCTTCTTTTCATATTGACTGGTTGGTTATTCATTCTTCTTTATTGAAAATAGTATCAGTCTCGGGTATATTAACGCTATGAGAAGAAGGAGAAATGTCGATTAAGAATTAATTATAGTCCAAATAAGTTTGATAAAGAATGCTGCGCATTCAACACAGAGTATCACTGCGTCCATCCTAAGCCAACAGCTTGATTCAGTTTGATTTCAAGCTGTTTGGTTCTGTATTCATCGTTCTCTTTACATTCATTTTTCTTATTACATTATAGTCTTCGGTTTTTCAAATTATCTACTCAATCTGAATTTCTTTTCTTTTTCAAATATTATTATTGTATTGTAAATGCTTATTGTATGTAACAGTATCCTGCATTTACCAACTAAAAGAGCAGCCTCTTGTAACCATCGTCCCAGTATCTTGATGGGATTTCTTGTTGCCTTTTGTCATTATTCCAGTCACGTGGTTTAGACGTGAAATTTTTGTCTAGGAAATTCAGGGCTTTAGTCCGTTTTGAATGTTTTCAGTGCCACTGGTTAACATAATATCAATTTTGAGGCATCAAAGTTTATGATTTGCTGTGTTGGGAGTGGGAGGGAGTGGGAAGAACAAAGAGCAATCAAGTTATATGTTATAGTTATAGAAAATAACTGACTAAGACTGCATCATGGGAATCGGATGAGATCCCATTTATACTCTTGGAAGCAAAAAGAGAATGAATCTGATTTGTTTTTGAAAGATTGCAGGCAGGGTTTCGTGTTTTTTCTTTAAATATAATTCTTGTTGTCTTTTCATACTACCATGTCTTACATGTTACCACTTTGACTTCATTCATATTTATTCCATCATCTTTGACTTTTGTTCAATTTATTTTATGATGATGGCAAGTGTTAGTTTTTCTCGTGTTCTCTTTCATTCATTTTTTCTTCTTTTTGCATTCATTGAATAATTCTATGGCCTATATTTTTTTCAGCTTGAAACGTATCCACCAGATTCCTGACAATTTTGTTGTTGTGTATTGTACTCTCTCTTTCTCTCTCTTGTGGCCGTACTGATAAACAAATGTACATGTTTGATTTCTTGTAGAGTTTGAACAACACGAGTGAGTGTGTAAACCTCAAACCCCCGTCCAAGCCTATAGTGAACCCCATTATACCCCTTGGACCCCAGAAACATAAGGATGGGTGTACTGTGAGTATCTGGGGTGGCAGCACTTTGGCCTTTAGTCACTCTATTCTCTTCCCCACAAAATCTCCTACGTTTCCCCTATTCAACTGCCCTCTGAAAATGTCTTATTGTTTTCTAAATATTTTCTCCAAGTATTCTAGGAAAAAATTGGTTCCATTTCTTTTCTTAAACTATCGGCTTAGTATTTCCTAGCACTATGCGACCTTCATTGTGTCAATTCTCTCATTTCAGCATAACGATAATGAAATAATTTCTAGATAATTTTATCTCAATTTGAAAATCCGGCACACCCATACATTCTGTGTCTGCTTCTTTAGTTTTCTTGCTTGGATCTAATGGATAATCTAAAGATTAAATGTAAATTTCTTACAGCAAGCATCTTGTCTTCCGTCCATGCATCCCTCTATATCACACAACTCTATATCTGCATAAATGTTTTTTAACCTGTTTTCGTTTTCCTGCAACACAAAAAGAGCTTTTAAAAAACATTTGAAGTTCTCACTTCTTTCTCCATTGTCGAGTTTTTGTTACTTTTTCTTCATACATTAACTTTTTATAAAAGAAGGTAGAATGTATCACTTAGGTCAACTTGGCGATTTTTCTTCCTTTTTTTTTTCAACTTTTCCATTAAATCATATCGAAGTAGACAGTGTACATCTGAAATTTTCTTTTCTGTTTTTGCCAGTCCTTTAATTTCTTATTTTTCTTTTATATGTTGTCACACTTGATGTTTGATATTCATAATATGAGGTTGCTTTGTTTGCTGTGAGAAAACAAGTTTTGTTTGTGTTTTGTTTAATGTTGTTTTTTGTTAGTTGTAGTGCATGCACAAGTTTGAAATACACTAGATCAATCAAAGGCGAATGCGATATTGAATGCGGCGATGTCAAAACTTTAAAAGGAAATAGTAAAAGTAGATAATGAATAAAGGCAACAAATGTAACGTCAAGGATGGCACTGTTGTTAGAGATGGGCTACTACTACTTATGTACTGGAATCATCCTATTCTTGTTAAATGCTTTAGGAGACATGACTAACCTGACTGGGTTTCTGTTAGAGATGGGCTACTTCTACTTATGTACTGGAATCATCCTATTCTTGTTAAATGCTTTAGGAGACATGACTAACCTGACTGGGTTTCTGTTAGAGATGGGCTACTTCTACTTATGTACTGGAATCATCCTATTCTTGTTAATTGCTTCAGGAGACATGACTAACCTGACTGGGTTCCTGTCCCCCTACCTCAATGCATCATCTCCTCTTAGGGTAGTTTTTCTAGTAAAAAGTAACATCCAAGTAAAGATCTTTGTAAATAATTTTAAACACCGAAGTGAGTAAATATAAAGCGTGCTTTCTAATGTCTACATAAAGATGTTTGAATTTTTAGTGGGGTTTCATAAACGTATTCCCCGAGTTGGTCGTGATGAAGGAGTCCCATTTCCTAGATCGAGTTTTCTGCCAAGGGTGGACTGTTGTAGCTGGTTGTAGCTGGTATTCTCTCCTCCTATATAATGTTAAAATGACTTCAACTAATTATAACTTTTATGTCTTATTTTCACCCCAATACTTCTAAACTGCTAACTTTTTTCTATTTTTAATCAACCAATCTACCCATCTATTTTTGCTTTTTTTGCTTTTAAGATCAAAAAACGTTTTTATTCCTAACATTATATTTTGACCTTTTGCTTGTCTAACTCAAAACACATCATATATTTTTTTTCTTTTTAGTTAACGTTTTTACCAATAACTTGCTTTTCCACTTCTATACAGCTTCTCATATGCAACTTCATTTCTCTGCACTAACACACCAGCCCTTTGAAAGTTTTTCTTTTATTGATTTCTAAAAACATACTTCTACTTCTATAGCATTTTTTGATAAGATAATTTAAATTCTTAGCAGTTATTGACAAGCCTTGCAATAGAAATGTGACTGAATTAGATTGATTCTATATACGGTAGTAGAGCTGGGTCGGTTGTTGCAATGCTCGGTTATTACGAAGTGTAAGTCTTTCCGTCTTACTACACTTGAGAGTATTGCAATAGTAGTGGACAGAAATGTCAGACATTTTTGAATTTATGAATAGAAGAAGGTGACTAAAACGTCATCTTGAAGGACACACTAGTGTTTTGAACCTTTTTGTCTATGTGACAAAATAAAATGTTCGTATTGTTGTACGAAATGATTGATGAATAAATCTACAACATCATAGCCATCTCAGGAAGTCAAGGACTGGGATTTTATATTTATAGTTTCGCAGTTTGTCCCACATCTCTGACTGCGACCATTCAGTGACTTGATGAATGTACCCAGCTCTACTCTACAATATTGGAAGAAAGTTTACTTACTCGTAGTTAACTAATATTACTACTGCATCTCTTGATGGCAGCGAGGAAGAAGATAGAATTAAAACTACTTTTAAACGTTCAAATGAATATATAAATAAATAGGCAGGAGAATGTTTGAATTTTGATTAACTCATACCAACCAATGTTTATTACTACTACTGTCTGTAATTATGAACGTCTTTCGTTTCTTGCTTATTCTCTTTTCCTTTATTATGATATGATGACATTTTAAAAAGTGGCAGCAGAACGATCAATCTAATCAATCAAATCAATTAATGGATATAATATATCATTTCATTTCTGTTTAATTTCAGGATGGCCATTGCGGCAAAGGGTCCGATACTCCGGTGGCTGTGGTCGTTGTGGTGGTCATCTTGATCCTGGTCCTGGTGGGAGGGGTGGGTGGCTGGACGTACTACGCCTACTCCCACCCCACTTCCAAGTCTGGCATGTGGCTCATGGAGGTAAGCAACGGGCTCCTCGCCTACACTACTTCCTGGCATACATAGTATAGTGAAAAAAAAGATAGAAGTAGAAGTGTGACTTTATTTTCTGTATCCTACTTTGTCGCATTATTAATTCTACTACCTTTCTCGCCTACTTCCTGCCATACATAGTGAAAAGATAGTGTGTGACTTTATTTTCTGTATCCTACTTTGTCGCATTATTAATTCTACTACCTTTTTAGGCAGGAATGATAATGGTTGATATACTCACATTATAGCGGTTGATATACACACAAAGACAGGAGGGAATATTTTTGTTTTGTTTGTTTGTTCTGTTTTGTTTCTTACATTTTTACTCTTTTATTTCGTTTTTTTATATTTGGCTACAAATGCCTTCATATTCTCATTTTAGATGCCCCAATAACCACCTTTGACAGAACAGAGCTGGGAAAATACTATGATCAGGAGATAAGCCCACTGTGCTCGTTCTTTAATGGTGCTATGAACAATACACTGGACACATTACTCAGCTGCTAACCAAACAAATTATTATGTCGCCTACTTAAGTGTTGCCTCTCATCATTTAGATGTAAAAATGAAAGAACCTACACTGCAGGCTAGCTATCGGTGTAAGTGTAAGAAGATACAGCTATATATATTATTTCCCCCTCTCTCTCTTTTCCAGCACCGGCCTAGCCAAATCAAGGCCAAGATCAAATTCTGGAAGGACAACAACAGCTCCAGCAATGGGGCCAAATACAAGACGGAGACTGAAGCTTGAGTAGACGACTCTCCTCGTTGTTGGTGGTGGTGGTGATGGTGGTGTTGTTGTTGAAGAACAATGTTGTAAGTGGTGTAAGTGTTATTGTTGTTGTTGTTGTTGTTCTTAGTATTGTTGTTGTTGTTGAAAGATGGTGATAATGTTATTGTTGTTGTTGTTGTCGTTGTTGTTATTGTCCTGTTTTTCTCATTCATTAATGATGGACTTGCAAAATGTCTGTGTAATGTTGTTGTTTTTTTGTTTTTTATTTGTTCTGATTTGCTTTCTTAGTGTCTGGGATGAGAAAAAAATCTACAGTTTCTCAAAGTATCAAACCACAATGAATACATACTAATAAGCCGGATAGAGTTTGTGCAAGGATGACAAAACAAGTCTGTTAGTGGTGTTGACGAATTGGGTCAGAGAGAACTGTCCTTATATTCATTTGTTCGATTTTATTTCCTTCTCTTTATTAATATATTATATTTAAAAATGTTCAACCTAACTCTGGTATTTGGCTCATGACGTAGCGGGCGAAGTGAGTGAGTCTTTCGGATGTTTTTGTCTATGGCGCACATTTTCCACCCAAAGTTTTTTTTTAATCTCCTGCTCATTATGAATAGAAGACAGAAGGCTGTGAGATGTACAATACAATGATACAAACAAACATTATCGCAAGAAATGAGATCTTTCTTCTTCTTTTTTCATTTCTTTTTATTGGGGGGGGGGGGGGGTATTTTTTGTTACTCACAATAGTAAGCAATGGTCTAATATTATACTGTCCCCATTTTTACAAATTTTTAGTTGCATAATCTCATAATCATATTTCTTTGGAACCTATTGATTTGGTTGGGGGGTTTCTTTGTTTTCTCTTTGTTTCAGTTTCATGAATGATGTTTTTATGTAGATTTTCATCTCATAGTCTGAGAAGGAAATGATTTTGATTGTTTTTCAATTTGACATACTATCATGATCATAGCAATTATTGAGTTTCAGCAATATTTTGATTTTTACTCCCCAGTTTAAATGTTTACTTATCTACATAGACCTTTACCTTTTTCTCTTGCCTTTGATCTATTTGTATTCATTCATGATGGCCACACAATGACTGTTTCATACAGTCAAGTCTATTGATCTATTAACCTCAGGCATTTTAAGGATCAATTTTTATTGCAATAACTGTCAATGATATAATATCAATATCTTCTTAGGGAAACAATAAGGTGAGAAATCAATCAAAGTTGTATTAATGTAGCACATTATCCTAGAACAAAGTGTCTATAGTATGAATACACTAACAACATTATCTATAATATTATTGCTTGCATGACTTTGGAAACGTTTACAAATTTTAGCTACACAGTATTTATGATTTTTCAAGTTTTTTAAGGCAACTTTTGTGATGATAAATCCCAAAGTCATGAAAGGAAGGTCAACAAGTATTATTACATGTATTATTTACACACAGTGCTCCATCACCATTTTACTCCAAGGAAGGGGAGGGGGGGGGGGGTACTACTTATTCAGGGTGGTGGTTTGATACAGTACTCTCAATAATAGAAGCATAGAAAACATTAATTGCACGCAGTTTGCTCATTCAACAATACTCCACTTTCTTTACTGATACTGTATTACGATAACATTTATTTCTCAGCATCCTTTCTCAATGTTCGTGTTTGAGAGAAGGTTGGTGTAGTATGAGATCGCCAAAGTGACGTGCGTGTTACTTACGTCCACCTTTATTAATATCCTTGATATTCTCAGTTGTTTAATGAGATTCGTTACCCTGTCAGTTAAGAGATACACTATACTCACTTTTTTGGTGAGTGTTTGTAAGGGGCGGGAAGGAGGGTTAATACTCACAGACCCCCTGAAAGGAAAACTAAGACCGATACGATTTATTGGCTGCCAAAATACTCCAGTTGGAAAGTACTCTTGCATAGATAGCAACTGTTGTTTAATTATATTTATTCAAATAAAGTGTTTCATTTTGTACACGGAAAGGGCAAGTGTCGAACCTTGGGATGAAATAAACCTTTCTTTTGAGATTACCACCAGACCAAAGTGTAATGAATCAAAAGTTTGACATAAACATCTTTCTTGAATTAGGGAACCCTGAAAAAAGCCTATAACCAAGAGGAGGAAGTTGGGTTGTTTTCAAACATTAACATTGTATTATACTTTATCTATTTATTCTATGGCGTAGTAATCTTTTTATTTTCCTTTATGTGGAAAACATGATATGAAAGATAAGTATTAGAAATTAAAGATAAAAGGGCTGACAATTTTTTGCCTTCTGTTTTAGCTTCTCTTCATTGCAATACCCTGATGATAATAAAAGTCAGGGGTTTTAAGATAGGTGTATCAATAATAATGTATTGTGTATAGTTTTATTCCGTGGGCAACCGTTTTAGAAAAAAGAAATATTCAACATTGAATCTAAATTTTGCTATTTGGTATTATTTTAAAAAAATGTTTACATACTTTAGAGAAACTTTCAGTATTATAAATGATTTTGCATAGTTTTCAAGGTTTTATCAAGTATTTGTGACGTTTTAAATCAGCAATTTTATTTCTCATTTCAAGTTTTTCAGTTGTAAATAACTTTTACACCTCTATTCTAGAAGATATTACTATGATTGTATTTATTGTTCTATTGTCCCATGTCAGTACTTAAGACATTGTGTAATAACCAAGCTACATTTCCAAGAGACTCTGCAACCACTGTTTGTTTAATTCACTGAGCATGCTACCAGCCAAAAGTTTTGTGGTCCGATCTGATTTGCGGCATGACACTTTGAAACGTATTTTGATATTATTTGTAATCCATATCAGGAATTTTGCTATTGATATTTATTATTAACCACTTCACTAGTTTCTAGTTTGTTTCTTTGTTTATCTTGATGAATCTCACATTGAGACAAACAAACAAAAATCTCCAATGGTCTTAATTTCTCAGTCTCCCTAGAGATATTTATTTTCTTATTTCATCTGTGCTTTAAGAGGAAAGGGATTTCTCCACCAACGAATCTGATGCTTTTTTCTGTGATTTCTTCTGTCTTTTAACGAATCTCTTTGCCCTCTTGTCTTCTCACTGTAATGTTATATTTTGTCTTTATAGTTTTGCTTTTTGAATTTATTGTGGCTATTGAATCTTGGTTTGCGCATTATGTTCTGAAGCGATGTAGTCGAGAATTTTAACATATCAGATTGAATGGTAGGAAATTAAATATACCTTTTTAAGTAAGCCTTTTTATTTATAAGGAAGGGTGGGGGGGAGATAAGTTGTCATTCTTTTTATTTCAATATTGATTGTATATAAAAGCTGTAAATTATGAGAACAGATCGTGTTATAAGTTTTATATATTATTATCTATATATCTTACAAGGGAGTGTAAATATTCCATGCGAGTAAGGTTCTTGCTCTAAAATCTTAGATGTAGTGAATCTTAAGTTTTGGCTTTCCTTTTTAACTTATTCCTTGCCCCCAAGTGCATGATTTGGGTTAGGGTGAGCAAAGGGAATACACTGCTCTGCAAATGAAGGCTTGCACGTCTATTTTGTCTTCTGTCGGCTTCAATAGGTGTAAGATCTTTCACAAGATTGATCAAACTTGAATTAGTAGTCTATACCAATTCCAAATGATTGCGACAAATATCAATTCGTTCTAATTTCGTAATACTTTGCTCAATTAAGAAGAAAATTTATGAGTTAAAATTGATCAGGAAAATGTATCTCTTTTCCCAAATAAATTGATTTCATTTTCCTCCCATGTATCTCAATATCGAAACATATCAACTTTTATTCTAGTTTTCTCTGACTTGTAATGAAATGATAAGACGACGACTACTACTACTACTACTACTACTACTACTACTACTACTACTACTACTACTACTACTACTACTACTACTA
>JAULCB010225138.1:2519-13468 GCA_032358575.1 Dendronotus rufus
GTTTCATCATATTCACTCATCACTACTTTCGGACTCGTGTACACTACACCCGACAAGACGCAATATATCCATTCATGCACAAGACTCAGACTCACACACTCGTTTCATCATATTCACTCATCACTACTTTCGGACTCGTGTACACTACACCCGACAAGACGCAATATATCCATTCATGTACAAAAACTCACAAACTCGTTTCATATATTCACTCATCACTACTTTCGGACAGTATAACCCACCAGGAGGCTGCTTGACGGCGTTGTAGACCGCGATGCCCAGCGGTCTGGAGATGCTGGATGCTACGACTGACCGGGAGGAACAGTTGAACTTGTTGCACATGGACACGCGACTGGCAGCGCGGTCACTCCAGTAGAGCCAGTCTTCGTAGATGGTGAGCGAGTGGGGATGCCGCAGAAACTGGTGGGTGGGATGGGATTGGATTGGATGGGACTGGATTAGATTCATAGTAAACTATGTGTAAGATTTATATACTATTTTGCAGTGAATGCCCATGCGGATGTCCAACCCAGACCATGGACCACATCCTCCACATCCTGCTCCGTCAACCCTGAGAGATTACACCCCTGAGGCTTTTTAATGGATCCAGTATTGGAGCGACATGCTATGATAAACTATTTTATGCCGTCTTTTCTTGTGCTAATGTTTACTGATATCCCTTATGATAATTTTTTATTCTGCCATTGTATTACATCAAGCACTAACGTGGTCTTAACTGTAATTTGAACTTGGGATCTGTCTGATGGAAATCAAAAATCAAAACTGCAACAAAACTAAACTATCAGTCACACGACCTACATGATCATTGGCGAAGACGCGATGTCTGCCAGAACCGTCGTAGTTACAAAACTCGATGAAGTCCATCCTTGCGTCGGCAAAGTAGAGCCTCTTGTTGGGGTAGTCGATGGTGAGGGCATTGGGCCAGAACAACTTCTCCGACACCAGAATGGTTCGGCCAGTCCCATCCAGACCGGACCTCTCGATGCGAGGGTTTTGGCCCCAGTCAGACCAGAACAAGTAACGCACTCTGGTAGACAAAGAGGAAGATAATAAAAATACGGAAATCTGTTCATGATGATAAGTAATTATGTTATATATGTTATATAAAGAAATACTAATTATTGTAAGTACAGTGGTCTTTCGCTTTAAGTCGTTCCCTTTATTTTAGTTTTGTTAGCTTGGGTCAAGAGAGCATGTCAACACATTTTAGAATGGCGTTACGAGCAATACACTGGACGCTATATAAAAATTTTATATTATTATTATTATTACTCAGCTGCTAACCAGACAAATTTGTATGTCGCCTACTTAGTGTTGCCTCTCATTAAGATGTAAAAATGAGAGAACCTCCTACACTGCAGGCTCATAGGATGACATACTAACTTCATTTTTGACTTGCCGGCCAATTACCACCACCACAATTAATTCTATCGCCTCACCCATCTCTGGGGTCCACCTCGATAGCCCGAGGGTTGGTGATGTTCTCAGAAAACAGGACCATTCTGTTTTCACCATCTAGGTTGACGACCTCAATGGTCTCCATGCCGTAATCCGTCCAGTACAAGTTCTTTCCCAGCCAGTCCACTGCTATATCCTCCACCACATCGATACCGGTGGCCACAATCTGTGCGGGATGACGCAGGAAGAAAGAAGGGGAAAAATGATTGAAAAAAATTATTAATCAGGGGTGCGTAAATGGCAAGTAAAAATAATAGTCTGAACCATTTCATATCCCAATGTAAATAGCAATGTGGAAACAAAAACTAATGGCTTTTCAAAGTAAATAAATAAATGAGGTCATTTATATAGCGCTTATTCACGGTCATCACCATGCTCTAAGCGCTTCACAATGCCACATTTATCCCCGACAAAACATATTATACTACATCAGACGAAACATGCGGCCTGTTAGACGCATCTACAATTTTTCGGACGAAGACTACGCCAGAATAATTGAACAATTATTAATCAGGGGTGTGTAAATGGCAAGTAAAAAAATAGTCTGAAACATTTCATAATATCCCAATGAAAATAGCAATGTGGAAACAAAAACTAATGGCTCTTCAGTCCAATTGGTTAGTTTAAAAAGTCTGAAATCAGACAATTATTGGCTGAAGATTTACAGGCCTGATTAATTAAATATTTCATGGATGTTATCCGGATTGTTTGTTTGTTTGTTTTTAGAGTTTTACAGCACTTTGACCTCCAAGGATCATAAAAGCGCCGAAAAAGCAAGTTGATGCATTACTCAGATGCCAACCAAACAAATGTTTATGTCGCCTACTTAGTGTTGCCTCTCATTTAGATGTAAAAATGAGAGAACCTACAATGATAATTAGACAAATAGTCCAAGCAGTCGCTGGATTGGAAAAAGGGACTGACTGACTTAGTGCCTTTCGCCTCCTAACCATCCGATTGGGACGCCTCGGCTGCTTCTCTTATTTCCTTAGTGAGTTCTCTCCACATGTCACGGTCATCTTCTCTAGATGTTAGGAACAGAAGGTCTTCCTTTGATCTCAGTCTCAGTTCTTGGTTTTGGAGGCGTTTGAGATCTCTGTTCAGCAATGTGTGAATCATTTTGGAAAAAAGGAAGTAATTTAAACTACAACGGTTTCACAGCAATCACCAACCTACCTCTGTCAGGTTTGTCCCGTTGATGGTTGTGCGATAAATTTTCTTGAGAACCGTGTCCGAGAAATAGATGTGAGATCGGTTGACATCCATGTCGATGGCCGTCAGAGAAGAGAAGGGAGGTAAGGGCAGAGGGTCGTACAGCCACACCTCCAGGTTGGATTTCACGACTGACGTACGACTGGCGATGAGAAGATGAAGCTCCGTGTCATCTGGGACGGAATCAGAAAGAAAAAAAAATGAGTAGGTAAGTATTTTATGTTAACACTGTAATATTGTTGTATATATGGATCGATGAACACATGAGATTGTTTGATGGATTAGATAGCACAAAGTTTATTAAGAGTATAGCACATTCTTAGTACAGCACGTTAATACATTCACCGGATACTCTCCAGATTAGGCACACTAGGTACTACTGCTTTAAAATTTATAACAAAGGTTGTACGTATACGTATAAGTTAAAGACAGCTCACAACACGAGACGTGGTATGCGTGCTTTGTGAGCATGTGTTGCTGTGAACATGCGTTATACTGTGACAACACATTTTAGGTTACTGCACAGGTTGAATTGAATCAGATAAAAAAATATGAATGATTGATAAGATCGACTTAATGTATCGATAACATGATATTTGATTGGAGATCGAAGGGTTCGAGTCCAGACTTGGCCCGACATTGAGTCCTTGTGAAAGACACTTGACACGATTTTTTTCATCCTATCGGAGACGGATATAAAATTCAGAGGCCACAGAGGTCCCCCTGGCCCTGTCTTTGTCTGAAAATTTGTATACGCGCCTAACAGGCTGCATGTCTCGTCTGATGTGTTACATGTTTCGCCGGGGAAAATTACATTATGGTATTGTGAAGCTTATAATTAGAGCACGGTGACGACCGTGGATAAGAGTTATATAAATGCTTTCATCTAATTATTTTATTTTATTTATCTTACTTCTCATTGCCTTGCACGTCCTTTTGTCCGAAAGGAGCGTGTACTGACTGACACACTCACACTTGTAGGAACCCTTCGTGTTGATACACGTCTGGCTACAGCGACCTGGCGGCTCACACTCGTTAGCGTCTGGACAACAAAGAAAATATAGGGTAGAAAACAAAAAGGGTAGAAAACAAAAACAAACAGGGGTGCTGTAGTAAATGGCAAATAGAAAAAAATAGTCTGAAACTGAAACAGTTCATATATTATCCCAGTGAAAATAAATAGCCATGTGGAAACAAACACTGAAAAAAAGGCTTTTCAGTCCACCACTTGGATAGTAAAAAAAAAGTCTGAAATCAGACAATCATTATTGTCTGAAGATTTACTACAGGCCTGATAAAATATATGAAAAATTATGTTTCAACATGTGAAAAAATAGCGTAAGAAAAGAATCTTTCTTTCTGCGTCCTCGCAATCATCGTCTCTGTCAAATACCCAGCCATGGTTCCATACAATGGCCGTTCTTAAACTGGAAACAGCTAGCTGCCTTGGCAATAAATAATGGTGGCTGCAAAAATGGTGAAGTGAAGGAAGTGGGATGACTACCCGCTTGTCCACAGTTAGTTCTTGATCCAAAATAATTCCAGCACGGATCAGGACCCTAAACTACTACTAAGATGCTGTACAATCAATGGAAACGGATAATAAGAAAGTAAAGAAGATGATGATAAAAATCGAGTAAGAGTTTATAGTTCAGTTTGTATCTCTGCAAACACAGTCTGAAGAGGCTGCTTTAACCCTTTGAACCCTGACCTCCTGAGCCTTATAATCTGACCCTCCACCTGGCCTCCTGAGCCACAGCAATCGAAAGGCGGTGGAGGGTGGGTGGGTGGGGTGTGTCATATCTGCTAAAGCCCGCATACGGTATATAGAGCGATGTAAGCCTCTGTGGGCTAGAGCCCTCACACTGGTCCAAAGGGTTAAAAAAAACTTAGCCCAAACTTGAGAATGAGATGTCCAAATTGGTTACGGGGAAAGAAGTACAAAGTTGATCTCTAGACAAAGCTGGGCCCTGCCCCCCACCACTTGTAGTAGCTTACCAACGCAGTCTTTTGTTCCATTCAACTCCTGGCCGTGCAGACATTTACACTCCGCTCCTCGAGGCGTTTGGATACAAATATGGCTACAGCCTCCATTGTTGACACGGCAGCTATTCAGATCTGGCGAGGAATTAATATTAATATTTAAAAACTAGTATAACTAACAAGTATCACCACCATCACTATAGTAATTCTTGCATTACCATTCCACATCTACTAGTTACTCATATTGCAGCTTTAAAATCACTGCGGATTTAGAGTTTTTCTCCCAGCTTCCGTGCGCTTCAGTGCTAATACTAGAGTGTAACCCACGTAGTCAAAAGAAAATCAAACTCAAAAGCATTATAGCACCATTCGTACTCATCAGATATAGCTAAACATTCATTCTCACCACGAACATCAAGGGAATCAAATACCCCACCGAAAATTTGGGTGACCAGCAAGAATTTCGACCTCTTTAAAATTAACATTCCCAATACAATGTCTGCTGGTCAAAATGCCCCCCACCCACCACCCTCGGACACCAATGCTCAGAAGTGAGCCTACTCCGAGTATAATACAGATACAGGCATCAAGCCATTATGCCTTTACTTCATTCTTCTAAAAGGAGTGATTCTACCACAGCCTGTATATCATATCATATGATGATATGGTGCAAAGCATCGGTACAGGGGTGTAAATGGCAAATTAATAAAATTGTCCGAAATATTTCATATCCCAGTGAAAATAGCAATGTAGGAACAAAAACTAATGGCTTTTCACTATTTTCAGTCCACTTGTATAGTAAAAAGTCTGAAATTAGACAATTATTGGCTGAAGATTTACAGGCCTGATCGGTAAGATATTTCCTTACAAACAATTCTTAATGCTTTGCAAGGGCACAGTAAGGCAAATTTTTAATATCCAATATGGGAATTAAGAGTCTTAAAAATCTAAAAATCTAAAAATTTAAAAATCGTCTTACTACAAATCAGCCTGCAGTGTAGGTTCTCTCATTTTTACATCTAAATGAAAAGCAACACTAAGTAGGCGACATAAAAAGTTGTTTGGTTAACAGCTGAGTAATGCGTCCAGTGTATTGCTCATAGCGCCATTCAAGGACGGGCACAGTGGGCTGATCACCTGCTTGCCGTAGTTCCTGATCCGTAGTATTTCCCGGCTCTGTGTTTTGTCAGAGGTGGTTTATTGGGGCATTTACCTCATTCACCATTTGAGACTGAGCACAGAGCTGGGTGCCGACACTGCTAACGCGGTATAAGGCATTTGATAACAAAATAAAACAATTCGTACTGCTTTGCAAGGCAAATATCCAACATGGGAATTTATAAATTTATAAATTAAAAAAATAAATAATCGTGTCTTACTACAAATGGGTGATTCATCGTGACCTCCGGGACAATCGGGATTTCCGTCACAGACGAGGGTGGAATTGATGCACACCTGACTTCCTCCTGGACACTCCCACTGTCCTCTGGGACAGGAAAATGGTGGTGGGGCTACACAGATAGGGGAGGGAAGAGGAGAGTAGAAACCATATTGATATGTGTTTCATAGATATCAAATTAGCAAAAAAAACAAGAAAATAATGGCTTTTCAGTCCACTTGGAAGTAACGAAAAAAACTGAAATCAGAGAAAATCGGAAAAGATTTACACTCTTGAAATTACATCATCATTCGTTAAGAAAATCTGTAATCAACTTTTTTTATTTCTTCTTCAGTTTGTCTATCTTTTATTTTTATAATACTGTAGAGACTATAACTGGATTGAAATAACATTCTACAATCACGGTTATTCCAATAATAAGGTATCTAAGCGCTTTGAGTCTATTCAATATGGCGTAAAGCGCTATGTACAAATCATATATTATTATTATTATTATTATTATTGTTATTATTATCTTACGACATGTCAAGCTGGCGTCTTCGTCAGAGTTATCCCCGCAATCGTCGTCTCCGTCACACACCCAGCCGTGGAAGATACAATGGCCGTTCTTACACTGGAACCGGCCGCCTTGGCAGGTAATGGTGGCTGCAACGAATTATAGAACGAAAGAATCAACCACGACATCAAAACTGGACCATTATGATATGTTATTTTGATAGCGAGTAAAAGTAAAGCGTAAAGCAGAGTGAGTTTCAATCAAACTCAATGGTGAGGAGAGTTGGGTAATAAGGAGTACCTAATACAGTCCTTATGTTATTCTTGGCATACGGCATTGTGTGGCTGTTTGTTGAATTAAAAATTAAATTGGCAATTCATATAGCACCTATTCACGATCTTCATCATGCTCTACAAGTGCTTTACAATGTCAAATTTATCCCCTGACAAACCAATTATTCTTTCTCAACTCCCCGGGGAGCATGTCCAACCTCTTTTTAAAAAGGAGATGGAAATAACTGGGTCCTGCTGCAAGCATGGATTCAGATGCCCCTCCCAGAGCAGCCTTTCCCAGAGTAGCCCTTCCCAGCCCTAATTTAATATTTGAGACTGAGCATGGAGCTGGGTTGGTGCCGACACTGCGAAAGCAGTATATAAGGCAAAGGATAACCAACGAAAAAAACCAACGAAAAAAACAAAACATAATAAATATATATCAGAACTAATAATAAACTTACGACAATCGTGTTGTTCGTCCGATCCATCCTCACAGTCTTCTTGCCCGTCACACTTCCAGGCCTCGGGAATACAGCCGATCTTGTCCATGCACTGAAACTGGTTGTTGTGACACGTGTCCTTGTCTACCTCTGCTGAGATAGAGAATTGAACAATTATTATCAAGGATTTTTAATAAGTAAGTTGATAAAAATGTATCTATAGATTTATTATGATGCTGGTGGCATTGAACCCAAAGTGACAATGAGCCCATCGGGACAATAAAGGCAAATTATATTTTATTTATCTTATTCTATTTTATTACTTACGACACTCTTGTTCATCCGATGAGTCGTCACAGTCAGGTACTCCATCGCAGACTAGCTTGGTGAGGATGCACTGCCGTACGGCCTTACACGTGAACTCACTCCTCGTACAATTCAAGGGAGGGCACTCCCTCTCATCTGCGCCATCGTAACAATCATGGCCACCATCGCACACCCTCAACCGAGGAATGCACCGTCTGTCGTCGCATTGGAAGTAGGTGGGGGGACACTCGTGCTCTCCTACAAACAAAAAAAAAGGTTGTTGGGAAAACATGGTGTCAAGAAGTTTCAATATTATTAGGTTTGGGATTATTGGGGAAAGAAATTAATGAATAAGCAAACAAAAAGAGGTTGTTGGGGAAACAATTAGTGCTCACAGAATTTTCATTATTAGGTTTGGGGTTGTTGGGGAAAGAAATTCATGAATATATGCAAGCATTGAAACAATAATATTGTGATGCTACAATATCTGTAAATATAAAAAAGCGTTGTTAAATTATTATGGAAAACTAACAAAATTCATATATTATTATTATCGTCAAAAAATGTTGGGAAGCTCATGACTCCTAATGTGAAGATACTATTGTTATGTAGATCACTAAGAGATGTTCCAAAAAAAGAGTAACAGAAAGACGAGTGGAAAACATTTTAATGGTAAGGGGTCTATGCTCTACAAGGAGTAGTAAAAGTAAAGTAAGTTAAGTTGTAGAAACAAAAAGTAATGGCTTTTCAGTCAACTTGGATAGTAAAAAAAAAGTCTGAAATCAGACAATAATTATTCGCTGAAGATTTACAGGTTTGTGAAATTATGATGACATGATGCAAGTCGGATGTACTTTCTTTTTTTCTTGATCAATTTACCTTTTGTACCTTTCGGTGTAAAGTTTAGTTTAAGCATCATAAACAAACTTTTGCCACTGATTTCTATCCAATGTCTTCCTTCTTGCATCTACTTACATCACTTGTTTTTTATGGTTTCCGTAATTACTTCCTGCCATGTTGTTTTTGGTCTACCTCTAGGTAATTTCCCTCGCTGTTTACATTCGAATATTTGTTTTGGTATCCTACTATTATTCATTCTGTTTACATGTCCAAACCATCTTAGTTGATGAACTAATAATGATACGAAGACTCACCACAAAAGTCTCCTTCGTCAGACCCATCCCCACAGTCGTTGTCCGTGTCGCATTTCAGCGAGTCTCGGATACACAGAGTGTTGTTACACTGGAACTCTCTCGAGTTGCAGGTCTTGGAGGCTAGAAAAAAAATTTCGTTTAATTTCAGTATAATATAATATGTGCGCTAGTCTGGGAAAATCATACTACTACTAGTTGGGAAATTTCAACTTTTCCAGCTGATGGTATGATGGTGGTTAAGAGGAGACTCTCCTGATTATTTTTCTTTTTTTCAATTTTTCAAATATCTTAAGTAGAAGCCAAGTTATGGACATTGGAAGTTAACAAAACAGCAAATTTCCAAAAAATAAAAAACAAACAAAATCAAGTTTATCTCGAAGCAACCCATTGGGTTTTCCCAGACTGGCTCACATATTTCAATGCTCCATTTACTAATATTAATTGTGATAGGACATTTAACACGGCCAGATCCAAAGCCTTGCCTTTAAAGTTTTGTATCAGTATAAGTTCAAACTCATCATATACGGGACGATATGCATGAGAGCTCTTGAGAGAGAATGAGAATGAAACATCAAAGAAATAAAAATTATAGAGAACAATTATTATTTACTCACGGCAATTGTTTTCATCTGACATGTCACCGCAATCGTTGTCTCCATCGCATGTCCAGATACGACTGATGCACTGACCGTTGTCACATTTAAATCGGTTGGAGGGGCACGTCGTGTCTACATGAGAGATAAAAAAGACATAATAAGACAAAAACAGATGACATGACAGGATCTGTTCGAATATTATGTTATTTGCGGGGTTTTTTAAAGAGACCTAATTATGACAAATGGTTTTCTCTAACTCTAACTACGATGATATTCAATGTATTATAAACAGGTAAAATATATTTTTTTAAATCTTCTTTTTTTTTTAAATCATTATTATTATTATTTATTTTTTTATCATTATCATTATCATCATCATTATTATTATTAATATCATCATTATCATTATTATTATTACCATTATCATTATTATTATCATTATTATCATTATTATCAATATTATCATTATTACCACTATCATTAATATTCATTCGCTAGGATCAACAATAATAACTACCTTTGGGGCAATCCGCCTCATCGGATCTGTCCAGACAGTCATTGTCCCGATCACAGCGGTACGAGTTTGGAATACACCGGCCGTTCTTGCACTGAAACAGACCATTTCTGCACGTCGCTTCTTCTTTCTCTTCAGGGTTCGTTTCACAAGTACGCTGATCGCGACCCAGTTTGTAGCCAAAAGGACAACCGCAGTGCCGACCTATTTGACTCAGACCACTCGTGATTGGAACCACGAAACAGAAATGAGAACAGTCTCCGTTCCTCTGGCCGCAAGGATTTTGACCTAAAGGAGAAAGTGGTAGATTCATTGAATGTTAAGTGATAATAATAATAGCAATAATATTATAGCTCACAGTGGATTGATATACGTAATATTGGTAAGTTTGATTATTCAAACTATTGATCTAGTTATCCATTCATCCAGCTATATATGAAATTATGTATCTAACTCTTATTTAACTGTCTTTCTGTCTGTATATTATATCCATCTATCTATCTATCTATAATATCTATCTATCATTTGATCAAACGATTGCGACCATTTATTCATTGATCCAACCACCTATAGTACCAGTAGTTGTTGTTCAAGCACCATTGATGACGTACCCGTATTGGGCTGAAGGTTTGGGTCGTAGATTCGGATGCCCATCACGCGTCCAATGCCCGACCTCATCTTCTTCTGCTGACCTCCCCGTCGATTGATGCGGACAATTGACCGCAGTCTCCAGTCCGTGTAGTAAATGAAATCTGATTGACGGAAGGAAAATAAAATGCCAGTAAGTGGATGATATTTGATAATAGGGATTGGCATCAAAAGAGATTTAAAATGACACTAAGATCTCAAATGGTGAAATTTGTTTAGACTTTGTCAGGATTTTCCTGTGCTGCATCAAAGTTGATAATAGTGATACTAATACTAATCCATTGTAAGTACTTAAAAAGAGACTTGTAAAGTGCTTTACAAATAACACATTAAGGATAATTATTGCATTTTACATTAGCAGGAAGGGGGATCAGCCTGCAGTGTAGGTTCTCTCATTTTTACTTCTAAATGAGAGGCAACACAAAGTAGGCGATATAAAAATTTGTT
>JAULCB010225359.1:0-13452 GCA_032358575.1 Dendronotus rufus
TATTCTTCTATACTTTCTTTACTTTCATTTCTAATAGATATATCTATTCTTCTATACTTTCTTTACTTTCATTTCTAATAGATATATGTATTCTTCTATACTTTCTTTACTTTCATTTTTCTATCAAACATATTCACATAGGAATTTGTTTCTCAGGGGAGGAGGGGAGGGTTTTTAAGGTCTGATTAACCATTCGATATTTCATTCTGCGAGATTCAGAATTATGATATGCACAAATAATCCCGCCGTTTAAGAAATAAAATCTTTAACAAGGATGTGTGTGTGTGTGTGAATGAGGAATTCATGACTGGCCTCTTGCCTCAAGTGGTTTGTGTATGTCAAATGTACAATGACTAAATGATTGATTGTTCATGAACTATAATATGAATAATGGTATACCTACTGCCGAATTGGTATATATCTAAATCTGGTATAAGTGGGATAATGTAACACGCTGTTTCTTAATCTTGCACACTTTTACAAGAACTCGTTTGAAACTTCACTAAGGCCTACTACTACTACTAACTAAAAGATCCTTTCACACACATATCAGAAAACGAAAGTACAATTAGATACAATAAAACACACAAACATTGACGAGGCATTAACATTACATTAAAACTTTGTGCCCACAGCATAGTGTCGAAAGAGTTTTTGTAAAAAAGTGTGTAAGATGCCGTACAATGTATTTCATTATCCCATGAAAAATAACATTTTAAAGGACCGGATTTTGGCAGTATATCGAACTAAATAATGAGGAATGTTGTTAAATTTGTTGTGACTATTGTAGCATATCACTGCTCTTGTATTTCCATCAAGTTGTATAATGTATAGCAAGCAATTCATTAATTCTGAAATTATAGGAATGAACTTTGGATGATTAAGTACAAACTAGTTCTCGTCTTCCTTTTTTTGTCTCTCATATTAACAGTACTAGTACTAGTAGGTTGGTACTACTAGTTGTTTCATCACATATAGGTACCCACAAAAGACAAATATTATGTGTTTGTTTGAAGTAGTCATTAAAGTGCTTCGCCCTCCAAGGGTCATCTCAGCGCCTGAAAAATTAAGTTTGATTGTTTCAGTTAAAAGATAAGAAACTGAAACTGACTTGTTTGTGTGAAGAGAGCACATTGAAAACAAAAACAAACCAACTACGTATATGCATGGAACAACATTGAAAAGCGGGAAGACTTCTGAATGTCTTTTACAATTTGTCCAGAGATCAAGATCCTAAAGCCTTGACAGATTGAGGAAAATTGTGTAAAGCGTCTTTCCTAAGTATTCAATGTTGAACCTAGGCAGGATTCAAACCCAGGACCTTTTAAGTGGATATGTACGCTGACCACCAGGCTATGGTCACCACATTTATAAGGAGAGAGAGAGTTCCTTTTGTAATTGCGTATATAGGATGGGGCAATTTTTCCATCGTGGGCCTCACGCCTGCTCATCATTGGCCACTGGAGAAAGTCTCAGCCAGGACTCCAATTGTAGCTTTATAGTTTTTATACACAGGAGAGGTCCTCCTCTGACCATGACTATTTCCAACCTAGACTGAAGTCAAGAACCCCTGCTGGGATTTGAACCATGAAGCAAGTTATTCAACTTGTGTTACGAGAAAGCAATTGCAATGCTGTATGTATACTTTCATATTAGTGACCAAGAAATAATCCAGACTTAACGAGGCAATCCCTGCAGGGTGAAGCATCGTGTATAACAATCATCATGTCTGCCATGTATAATGCACTTGTACTAAGCTACTAAGTATAATAGCATTGAAATAGTGCTAAGATTTTGTTTGTTTTAGAGTTTTACGGCTCTTCGACCTCCAAGGATCATATCAGAGCCGAAAAAGTAAGTTGATAGTTTCAGTTAAAAGATAAGAAACAGAAGTACACTGTAGATTGTTTGTGTGCAGAGTTCTTCTTCTTCCGATAATTTGCAAACCACCTCTGGTTGCATATTATCATGGAACAGCATTGATATTATAACATTGTAACAAATAAGAATAAACTAAGTACTAAGAAACGAGCTTATGTGTTCATAATGTATGATTTAATTATTGTCAAATAAATGTACAGAGAGAAAAGGATGTTATTTTACATAGTCCATCTCCAATAAAACGTAATCCCACATGGCAAAGTCAAGCTTAGGTTAACAACAGAATGTAATTACGAGATTTCCAACTTAGACATTTTTTTTTGTTTGAAGATTTACGGCACTTCGACCTCCAAGGGTCATATAACGCCGAAAAAGTAAGTTGATAGTTTCAGTTAAAAGATAAGAAACAGAAGTAGATTGTTTGTGTGAAGAGAGCACATTGAGAACAAGTAAATATTATGGAACATCATCGATATCACATTAACATACAAATACAAATATAAAATAAACCAAGTACATTGACGACATAGAATATCATCAACATCATACTAACACACACATCCAAAAATCTATTTATCAAGAGTTGACGATAAGAAGGACGACAGAAAACCTAGAAAGAGGGGGGACAAAAGGCTGTCCACAGAAACCAAAGAAAAGAAAGAGAACCCATGGACATTCAGTGGCTTCTTACGATATGTAGGCAACAATGCTGTGGGTTTATTCTCCCCTCTATTTAGGAACCCAGACTCACACAGGGGGAAATAGCAGTTTTTATGTAGTTCATGATCTTGAATTATGATCAAAATTTTTGATAAACAATGATACTACGAAAAATCAACAAATAGGTACTCCTATTCTATTATAGGCTTTATATATTCAAGTGATTTACAAATCAATGTTATTGCAAATGGTGGTGTCTTGACAACTCACAAATATGTATATGTACAAATTAAATAATATTGCAGGAGTTAAAATAACACATTGAAAGAAAATAGTCAATTTCAGTACCATTCATAAAGAATAATAAAGTTATATTGTCATGTGAAGGGAAAATTGTGTCTGTGGAATGGCTTACTACATTGACAGAGTGACCGTTCTTTCATACTTCATCAAGAAATGTCCCAGAACCTAAGACTACAAGACATTGATGAAATAGATATTGAGGTCATCAAAAAGACAGATACAAGACAATATTCAATTAAATTCATCCTAATCCAAATAATTCACGGGATGCACAAATCTATGATTTTATCTTAGAAGCTGAGTGAGGCTCAAGATGATTTAAAACAAAAGAACATAATATGATATTTACGCCATTTTCCACTTTTTGAGTTATCATCGTCGATAGATAGTCTAGACATAGGGCTATTCAAGTATGTAACCCTTTTGATGCAGAACGCGATATAACCCGTCAACAAAAATGCATTTTTCTCTAAAGCGATATGTAAACCATTTAGAAAAAGCCCTTTTCCTCAGTTCATGAAAAATGGATATAATATATCGTTTTGTAATAGAACCCTACATATATCTATTGATATCCTATGTCCGTGTCTATGCGGACGCGTCAAAGAATTTGTCCAGGAGGGCAGCGACATCGTCTGGCTGGTACTTGATGTATTTGCCTCTGTTCTTGGTGAAGTTGAGCTGGCTGTACTTGTTGTAGAACATGGTGTAGCGAGGCACCATGTACTCCTTGTTCTCCTTGATCAGCGTCGCACGCAGCTCGCTGTTGGGCATGGCGTACATTTTCTGGACACGATAAATCTCCTCCAACTCTTTGTTGAAGCCCTGAGAGGGGTAGATAATAATAATAATAATAATAATAATATACATTTATATTGCGCCATGCACCCCTCATGTATGGGTTAGATGATAGTATATAAATATAAATGGAGAATTTCACTTTGAAACGAATAGTAGCAAAGATTAATGTCTAAGGCATATTTATTTTAAACTTATAATATACAGTTTGTACATTGTCAACAGTAATCTTGGAACAGTATTCATATTCTGTTATATATTTGATAAATATGGATGTATAATTGTTGGGGATTTTTCCGCTAAACTAAAAACATTGACAATATTGAAAACAAAGGGTAGGGATAATCTGAGAAGCTTGAATGGAAATATCAAAGAAATTTTCAAAGGGAAAACCTTAAAACTTACAGTGAATTTATCTTTGATGTTTTGTCTCTCTTTGTCCTTCAACTGGAAACAACAAAAATGAGATCAATTAAAACCAGATGCATACAGTCCAAGACAAAAGAAATTAAACCATATGGCTCAATATTCTCATCACAGTAATAATTGCTATTCATTCTATAGTCCATCTAAATAATATTTTCCATAATGGATAAAGCTATTGAGACACCTCCATCTATTTGAATTCATCTATTGTCTCAACTTTTCCAACAATGATTTGTATCCCATTTAACTTTAACACCAAATCAAGCTGAAGCATATTTTGTGGGTGATCTTAGCTTTTTGAGGAGGAGAAAAAAAAAATTTCTTTCACTAATTGATAGGTTTTGTTTTGTTTTGTTATCCTTTGCCTTATACCAAGCAGTGTTGGTACCCAGCTCCATGATAAGTCTTAAATGGTGAATGAGGTAGAAGCCACAATAACCATCTTTGAGAAAATACAGAGTTGGGAAATGCTATGGATCAAGAACTTGATAGGTTATTATAAAATTACAATTGAAATACCAGCCTACAGTGTAGGTTCTCTCATTTTTACTTCTAAATGAGAGAGGCAACACAAAGTAGGCGATATAAAAATTTGTTTGGTTAGCAGCTGAGTAATGCGTACAGTGTATTGCTCATAGCGCCATTTTAAGGACGGGCACAGTGGGTTGATCGCCTGCTTGCCGTAGCTCCTGATCCATAGTATTTCCCGGCTCTGTGCTTTGTCAAAGGTGGTTATTGTGGACATCTACCTCATTCACCATTTAAGACTTGGCATGGAGCTGGGTGGTGCCGACACTGCGAAAGCGGTACAAGGTATTGGATAACAAAACAAAAACACTTGAAATACCAGACTTACCTTCAGTGTGTCAGAATTAAGTGTTCTTTGCTGTGACATGGGCTTGTCCACCTCCAGGATGTAATGCAAAGCTTTGCTCCAGCTGCCAACATAATAAATCCAATTACACATTTATTTACCATTTGACAATCGTTAAGAGTTTTCATAATACAATTACATATCGCCATTGTCGGATTCAAACTACGACCTCTCAGTCTCAAGTCAAAATTTGGAAATTTAATAGGCAGTATTGAAGACTGAATATTGACAATACCAGGTTAGGCTATTCCTCAAAAGGCTTATGATATCATTACTATTACTAAATGTTCCTCATAAATGATTTGCTTGTAAAGAGGCTTTCCTAATGACTCAACAATGGATGGACCCAGCCTGGATTCTAACCCGGGACCCATTGATAACCAGACGGATACACTGACCACTAGGCTACCACCAACCAGCACCACTCCTAACTAGGAGGCGAAGTGGCCGAGTGGCTAAGGCATTGCACTGAGACCCGAATAACACGGGTTCGAGTCCCACTTTCGCACTTCATATTTTTCCTTGGGCAAGAAACTTAACTCCTATTGCCTATCTTGCGGCGCTGCTCTGCGGCTGATGCAAGGATTATTCCAGACTTTTTTTCGGAATTGAACCCATAAAGGCAAAGTGCTATTTGGAACAATCAAGGCAAATTCTATCTTTTCTCTATCTATAGACAAATAGATAGGCCGGTACAAAAAGGCCTACTCCTACCTTTGGGAATAGTCACTCTTTTGTTCTAGCAGTTGGCTGTTGTAGAAGTTGGCAATGTTTTTGTTCCACGAACTCAGGAGATCCAGCAGGCCAGATCTAGGAAGAAGAAAAACAAAAGCCAATTCAAACCAAGACTTGGAAGAAGAAAAAAAATAAAAAATAATAATAAAAATAAAAAGCATTTATAGTGCGCTTTCCATAAAAGTAAACATTCATCTCAAAGCGCATGATGGTTCAGTATTTGATAATTTTAAAATCTAAATAAAAACGAATGTTTTGCATACTAGTACTAGATAACTGAACTCTGTAAACATCCACTTAAGAACCTGCCCTGCCTAAGACCCGCATTTACCAGCTTCTGTGGACCGGGTTTTAGGCAAATGTGTGATTTTAAAATCTAAATATAATAAATGAGCGATGACAATAATTCATAACTTTCAGATCCAACAGAGATCTCTAGATGCCGATGATATCGATGTAATACCTTTCCAGGGACTTGATGATGTAATTGAAATTGTTGAGCATGAAGACAGGTCTCAGCGCAGGGTCACTGTACGTCTCTGCCTTGTTGCTGAGATTGAGGCCTAAGGCTGACAATACTCTCGCTGTGTTCAATGGACGAGAAAGGATTCAATTACATAGTGTTGTACAGTCTATAAATGGGTCTCGAATAAAGCGGAACCAATGCAAAGTGTTGGGGATATACATTGATCGAGATTTGCGTGATGAAAATAATAAATAGGAAGGCAAAACAGGAAAAAGTTATGTTTTTGACTTAGTCGTAAAATTAACTTAGTCGTGTTTGAGATAAATGTAATAGACTGTATAGTAGCCGTGTTTGAGATAAATGTAATAGACTGTATAGAAATGACAGTGTAAGCGTAAGGGAAAAGGATGGAAATAGTTTCAGTTCAAATTAAAAGCTACGAAACAGAAGTAAAACCTACCCAATGATAAACAACAGCAAAATAGTATAGTGACAGAAGACAAATACAGGAAGTGTGATGGTGAGTATTTCTTTAGGCGTGCTTGCATGAACATACATGTGTGCGCATGATGTGTTTGTATGTGTATGTTCTTTAACTTTAAACAAATTTGATAATCTATTTACAATTAAAAGATTGAAAACAAATATCTTTCTTTTCTAAAACGGTGGTGACATAAAAACAGATGAAATTAAAGGTTAATATATAAAGTTTCAGAAATTATATTATTTTCATAATGCAAGAGACTTACTCATGTAATCAGCGGCTTTATTCCTGCAGTTGTCTTGGTTGATTTGGGCATTTGGAGTCGCTTTTTCTCCTATTGAAAGTTTCAAAAACAACAAATATGAAAGTAAGCAATGGTCGAAATAACTCTACATCAGGTCATCACTTTAATAATAATAACAATAATAATAATAATTATTTATTTCTATAGCGCCTAAACATCCACTTAAAAAGTGCTCTGTGCTGTAGGACAGGGAGTTTTTAGTTAATTCGTTGTCTCTCCATTCATTCCATGAGTGTTTTATTACAGACTACGATACTTATTCCCATGATAATTTTGTATTGTGACGTCTCTAGCCCAGACAGTATCAAAGGTTGTCAACAGACACAACTGGGTTCTTAAGGCAAATAGAGAACTGGTGAAAATTCATAACTTATTTTGTCTTTTTTATCATTCGAAAAAATATTCTGGTATGGTTAGATATTGTTATGTTTCTTTCAATAATGATAAAGGCCGCTGAGATAGAAACAACAACCCTTATGTGATGAGCTTACCGTGCATCAGAAGCATAGCACCAGCTGTCTCGGCGTATTCCAACAAATGTTCCAGAAAAATGATAGTCTGTTTTGAAGGGGGAGAAAAAAAGATGAAGAATCCCTGCTTTAGAAAACATAGCAAACGTATCTCTTAGTGTAGAGTAAACCTGAAATTCACATATTATTCTCCAGAGCTGCTTTCTACATTGAGTTTTGATGAGTACATTACTTCAACTGCATGTATGGATCAACCAAAGTATTTACAGTAATAGAAAGTTTTATACAACAACAAATAATGTGTCAAAACATCATGATATTTGTTGAAATACAACATGTAAACCGGAGCAATTTTGCAAAGTTACAACAACATCAATAGCTAAAAAGCAATAAATAGTTTTTAAAAGCAAATAACGAAAGACAATATGCTGCTTGTTGATAGTAAATAAACAGTTCTGAGAGAAACATGTGATGGTAAACGAAATCTTACATGGTTGGTGAGTTCATGAACCGTTCCATCTCGAGGCATGTTGGAATTCTTGTCTGGGTCGTTCTGAAAAGGGAAAAGAAATATTTTAAAGTTTGAACATTTCTTTGCAGACAAAAGAATTGATTGTTAATTCAAAGACATACTAGCATTAGTTCATTATAGACAAGAAAAAAAGCAAATATCGAAATATAGCATTCATTTGTTGGGACAATTAATTAAGCCAGTGAGCTGGCAGAATGGTTAAGGCATTGCACTGAGACACGAATAACCCGGATTCGAGTCCCACTTTGGCACTTCATTTTTTTCCTTGGGCAAGAAAATTAACTCCAATTGCCTCTTGCAGCGCTGGTCTGCTGCTGATGCTTCCATATAAAAGGATTGTTAGAAATTATAAAAACAAAAGATAATTAAATGCATAACCATAGTGATAAAAACAACACGAATTCCTTCTAAATTGTACAAACTGTACCTTTGGTGTGACAGTAGGAAGATTTATACTTTCTTGTACATAAATTCACCCTTTCCGTAATTAAAAATATAAAAAATAAAGGAAGTTCACCTACCCGTATACTGTCAGTAAATTCTTCTAGTGCTTTCGCTCCCTGCAAGGATTTTTAGAAATCAACATGTCAAACTTCATGGCAATCACTTTAAAAGAAATGTTTTTCTACATGGGATCTAAACTCGATTGAATCATCAATTGCCAATTCAAGAAACAGAATCTTTCATAATTTTTACATTTTCATTGTCTATTTCTATGTATTTATGTAATATCTTCGCTCATTCTAAAATTCAAATAACAATTCCTTTGTTTGATAAATTTTCAACACTTTTTTATTGCACCAATAAAAAATTGGTTTATATTTGGGTAAGATAATCATTTTCAGATTGATACCTCTTAAAACATCTGAAATAGCGATATCATAAACGTGCTTAATGATCCAACAGTTTTTAAATCTTGAAACGCATTTATTGGTGCATACAAAGTATACAATAAAGGAAAGCTCAAACATCCCATCAATTCAATTGGGAATAACTTTTGAAAAGTTTGCTTGAAAATTTCACGAGTTGAAGTCTTTGGCGAAGCAAAGGTTTCTTTATGATAACAAATCCCAACTTCCAAAATCACAGACTATGCTTTTACTTTTAATGCTTTAGAAAGAATGTGACAACACCAAAATTCTAAGAGTAAGAGTCTAAAAACTTTCAAACTGATGACTTATCTTTAAAAAATTAAGAGGATTTGAAATAAGACCAACAGCAGACAGAAGGGGGGGGAGGGGGGGGGGGGGGGAGGGACACTCACTGTGCTGTCCAGTTTTGACAGGAGAGAAGTCAGTTTGGCCCTTATCGGGGCTGGACAACCCTGAATTAAAAGATAAGAGTTGTAAAAAAAGACCATTAATTTACAAAATTGCATAAATAAATAGGATTAAAACAATAATCTGAACTAAAAATAATCTATTGTGGACTACCTGGTAACATTTGAATGAATCAAAATAAATCAATACCTATGCATATAACCATCAATACAATCTTTTCAAACAGCAAGACTAAAACACCAAACATTTTTACCGCTTACCTCTAGAATGAGATCAAACTCTGGTTTGACGGTTCTCAGATTCTGTACGATGGGGAATATTGACAACACGGCCGTGAACTCATGCCTCGACACGTTCTTACGAGCAGTTGATGCCAAACACTGAAACGATTAACAAAAACAAACTAAGAATTGGGTACAGAATTGGATCTGTTTTTTTGCAAGCAATGGAGGAGAATAGTCTTATATAGAGATTTAACTCTGTTCAAAACACATTTATCTCCCTCATACTCGTAAATAAAATCCAATGCTGTTGAAATGCATTACATACACTCGCATAAGAAAAAACAAACCGAGAAAACAGACTCGCTAATTCGTTCGTACCTCTCCTTCGTTGACCACCGACTCCAGTGCCTGCTGTATGATGTCACCAAAGGCGAGGCGCTGGTGCTTCTCGGGAATGATGCCTCGCATCAGGTGGGCCTCGCTCTGAAGACGTAAGAAAAAATGAACGACTGACTCTCTTTTCATTTTCAGAAGGGTTGTAAATGGCAAATAAAACAATTGCCTGAAACATTTCATGTCACAATGAAAATAGCAATTAGGAAACAAAAATACTAATGACTTTTCAGTCCACTTCAGTCCACTTTGAAATCAGACAATTGGCTGAAGATTTACAGGTCTGTTTCAGTCAGCCTTCTATTTTCATGCGATAAAAAAATAGAAATTCAGGCCTCTTGGGTTGGTCAAGTAGTCTATTTACTCGTTTGCCACCGGGTCATCCAAGTTCAAATCCTGGCTGAGGAGAAGTTTTAGATTCCCCTTGGCGGTTAGTCAACGATTTGTAGCCCTTTTCTCAATCATAAACGTTCCTACAGCAAATGTAGAAAAATGTCTTTCTGGAAGGAACAAAACAATATCTATTCTAGTAATAATATACTAGCTATAAACACATAACATTAACATTATACACATAGAAAACAAATCATCATCGTTTTACCTGCATGAGTCTGAGCAATGCACTGAGCTCACTAATGTAGACTTCCATCTCTAGATCGGACGACTCTTCTTTACTAACATCGGGGTAGGAGCCTTGTCGGCGATGACCCTGCTCTAGCTTGACCAAGGAGGAAGCCTTTTTGGTGAAATTGCTGTCAAAGGAAAGATAAATCAAAATAAAATAAATGATAGCATTTATATAGCGCTTATCCAGGGTCTTCACCATGCTCTAAGCGCTTTACAATGTTCAATTTATCCCCTGACAGGCCAATAGAAAACCAATATTTCCTTCTCAACTCCCCGGGGAGCATACAGTGCAAGCTGCTGTTGAAAGCGCGTCGACACTAGCATTCGAACAAGATCAGTCACTGCCCATAGCCAGGTACTCATTCACACCTGAGTCGAGTGGG
This sequence comes from Dendronotus rufus, assembly GCA_032358575.1. Taxonomy (NCBI): domain Eukaryota; kingdom Metazoa; phylum Mollusca; class Gastropoda; order Nudibranchia; family Dendronotidae; genus Dendronotus; species Dendronotus rufus. The sequence goes on from JAULCB010225359.1 coordinate 10,841, forward strand.
GTAAATGTGGGTTAAGTGCCTTACCCAAGGACACACGCCGGCCAGCTTTCGGTTCAGTCTCAACGCCCATGTGGTCCCCATCTAGTTTCAGCCTCGCTCAGTGTTGCTGAGAAGCGGGTTGGCCCTTTAATAAGGTAAATGTAAGGAGGGTGGCGATCCGGTGGGTTGACAGTGGGAATGGCGAGTAGTACGCAATATGGCTCGAGTCCAGCACGTTGGTTGTGCTCCACAGCTCAGCAGCAGGGTTCAGTTTGATTCATCCAGAGGACTAACTAGGTACACATATCAAGTATCAACACACCCGGCCTCAGTTAGACAGGGGTAGTCTATATTGTGGTTGATAGTTTCAGTTAAAAATATAAGAGACAGAAGTAGATTGTTTGTGTGAAGAGAATACATTGAGAACAAGTAGTAAATATCATGGAATATCACTGACATCATATTAATTAAAATATCTAACATATACAAATACAAAATACACCAAGTCCTACATAGATAACATAGCATTAGAAAGTCGCCATACATCTTAACATTTACATAGCAAAAAAGTTTGAGAGAAAATTACTTACACTAGTTTCTTCATACTTTTTCTAGCTGGGATCTCTTTTGTGCCTCTAAATTTTCCTCCCTGCAAAAGTGGAGTATAGTGCAAATGTTTTATCAATAAAATAAACGACAAAATGTAATTTCAAGCATTTTATTAGAAAATAAAATGTGATTTTCTTAAAACCTAAATCACTAAACATATTGCTGAAAGAATAAAACCCAAAAAACAAGGAAAATGATGATGATAACGATGATGATAATGATGATGAGGATGATGATGAGGATATAATTCTCTAACCGTCTAAGTCTGTTTTGGGATATTTCACAGGAGACAAAAAACCGATTTGTACATCGTGCTACCCACCCCAGCAGGAGAGTTCTGCGTGCCAAAGGACAGCTGACTCGAGTTGAAGGTGTTAGAGCTGCCACTAGACGACTTTAAGTGTTCTTTCAACCTGAAGACGAGGAAAGAAAATCACAGTTTTATATGTGGTTCTGATAGCCGTGTGGTTAGAGGCGTGAGGTATCTAATCTAGACGGACTGGGTTTGAGATTGCATGGTGACGAAAAATGTTTTTTTGTTCTTTTTTGTATACTTCCAGCCAATGGAAACGCGGCACATAATTTTATAAAGTATTATAGAAAAGCAACAAAAGTGGCCCAACAGATCAGTTGGTCCAGCACCTGAGTGTAATCGAGTCCCTAACTTGGACAGGTACACCAAGGTCATGCAGGATTTGTTTGTTATCCCCCTACTGTCCACCCAGCAGTCATTGGGTAGTTAGTCTGTGCTTTATTCCAATGAAAGTAAAGGTGTTGAAAACGGATGAAACTATGAGGATTTCTTTCTATCGAAAACCGTGTAAGTCTAAAAATAGAAACATCTTTTTTTTTTATTCGCATACTAGAACTGTTATACATAGCCTTATAACTCGACCTTGTCTCTACAATCAGCCGCAGAGCAGCGCAGCAATAATATAGGCAATTGGAGTAAATTTTCTTAACCAAGGAAAAATTACATGAAGTGCCAAAGTGGAACTTACGATTCAAATAGAGAATAGCTAATAAGGAATTTTTACCCAGCCAAGGAGCGACTCAGCATTGAGGACCTGGCCATAGTGTAGGACCGGATAAAGTCGGTGCTCCTTCCATGTTCCGTCAGCCATTTTGTGATTTCCTTCAAGTCGTTGACGATGCTTTCTGGCAGATGGTCCAGGGACAAGTCTGTGTCTGTGCCAATGGGGGGTAACTCTGAAGACGAGTAGGAAAAATAATTACAGTTACAGAACTTTATTGTTCACAAAGGCAATTCATCATTTGGTTACACATCATAGCGAATACATATTTAACAAACAACATGGAATTTCTCTCTCTCTGATGAATTATCATTCACATCATTCATTTAGACTCAAATCACAGTTCTATTTCTTAAAATGAACAAACAAATAAGAAAACAGAAAAGCAAACCAACCAACCTTCATCGGTGTTCAGCAAATCTAGTAAAACAACAGGGGGAACCGGCCGCCCATGCCGATTTAACAGGGATCGGAACTCATGTTGGAGGGCATCCTTCCCATCTTCAAAGATTCTTTCCTGGAAAACAAAGATAGATATATTCATAAAATGGTCAGGAAATATAAATTTTAATGATATATTTTTACTTCCTTAAAGAAGACTTTCACACTTTTATAAAAATCAAAATTTCAATTAAAACAACAACAAAAAGAATCCTTATACCTGATTTATTTAACAAGTCTTTAGAGAAGTCTTAACCCCCGTAGATAGCATGTACAGATAGTCGAGCGAGAGATTTCTTTCTTTCTTGATCAATTTACCTATTTGTACCTTTCGGTGTTAGGTTGCGAGAGATTTCGATGGAGATAAACGCGAGCCACCTGAATGTACGACATGATCCGGTTAGTACACAAAGCGCGAGCGTACTGAATATACTTCATTCATGACCCTTTATCAATGGAATTCCCACTGTTGTATAAATAGTAGCTGTGTTACTTCCGATGTTTTTCATTGGTTGATTCAAAGAGGAAGCTCTTAAGCTATTCAAATTT
>JAULCB010225470.1:0-13445 GCA_032358575.1 Dendronotus rufus
GATCCTCATTCTAAGCCTGTCTAATATGGTTGAACCTGTAATATAGCCTTAGAAATCCTTAGACCGCGCAAGCCCCTACACCGCGGCAAGTTGAGACGCAATTAGTGACGTAACGGTCAACTCGAAAATTGGGGGGTTACTGGTTAGAATCCCTGCCCAGAAGTACCGACAGTATGCCCCTATTTACTATAAGCGCGGTGACTTTGTCAGAAGAATCGCGTACGCTGATCTTTTTTCCTAGAAATAATGATTCCTTATTCACAATGGTCTTCAGCCATGTTTTCGATATTATTTCCCGAGTTAGTCCTATTGATATGAAGCTTTCCAGTCTGGATTTGGGTTTCCAAATTGATTGTGGTGGGAAAGTGATAATTTGGCCCGTGAAAATATTTGGCACGCTATGAAAACACAAAGTCAGTTTGGAATGAGGAGGATAGATAATGACAGACAACGGCTAGGCACTCTTCCCGACACCTTTCAGTTTTACATACTACATTTTGATATTATGATAATATCCATTCCCAGACTTGCCAACTTTTCAGAGAGTCAATCAGGGGCACTTAAGCCTAAGCGTGACGATCGCATGGCACCCAAACGCGTTGCGAGAAATAGGCGCGAGAGCCAGCGATGGCGGTAGAAAAAAAGTGTTTTTGACCCGGAGAGACGGATAGCCAGGCCACCCCCTTTCCCCCCTCAGTTTATTTAATATAATACTGGCAGGTTTCCTTTCTCTGCAAGATATCCTGAATAAAGGCAACACCTTAAGCCTTGTAGAGGAAAGGAATGAAAAAAAACCCGGTAGAAACCCAAATCCGGAACAGTCCCGGAAATTCTGGGATCGTTGGCACATCTGCTTTCTCTTAACAGACTTGGAGGTGGGAGGCCTCAAGAGTAGTACCATTAACAGTTAATCTCTTATTTTGCTATACTCCACATTGAATGGAAGCACCAAAATGGCACTGATAGAATAAAATAAAATTTGCCTATACTTTATTGTCCCAGAGGGCTCATTGCCATTTTGGGTTCAATTCCTTGCTCCAGTGGGATAAGGCCTGGATAAACCAGTCCTTGTGAAAAATTCAGTTGTGAATGAGTAATTGGCTTTTGGTTTACTTGTCAGAATGAGAATGCAAGGTGTACTCAAAGACGCAGTTTCAATGACAATTGGCATGCCAGGGAATGCTTGGTGTTAAGTCTGTGAGCCATTACCAAACCGAGATATCATGAGGACTATTAAACTCCAACTCCAACATTCATGCTCAAAAGATCAACATTTCATAGTGGAATATTTCAATTTTAATGCAAATAACTCTTGGGCATAATAATAAAACGTGAGTGAAAATAGAAACTGCGTAGAATCATATTATTGTTATCAGAAAACAAGTTTTTCGTCTTTCTCCAAAGCACACTATACACAGACACACACTTTGGCTCTAGTCACACGTGTACAGAAGCGAAGCAAACAAAAAACTTGGGGATTATGATTAAGTAATTTAGACACATTATTAAGAGATATACATCTCACGCAAAAAGCATTACATTTTTATATATACAAGGTGCATAAAATCACAGTAGAGATATTATAATATAGTTGGTTCATAAATTAGACATCAAAACTTGCCGAGAAAAGGGTAAGTAAAGGAAAGATAACCAGCATGCGTGGGCTACAAGTTCACTCTGCTCTTCTTTATTCAATAGAAGAAAGAAAACAAAACAATTGCATGACAGACAATAATAGCAACAAAAATGAGATAAGAGGGAAAGGTTTTTTATCTTTACCTTCTATAAGGCCAAAAGTCAAATTGAAAAAGTTATCATTACATAATTCATTATGAATGCTAGTCCTGAACTAACCTTGAATTAACCTAAAAAACCAGGATTATATACATTTCATAACGTTAGACAACTTTTATACATAGCACTTAACACAAGAGTACCGGTAATTTCAATGTTTCTTTTTTCCGATTTCAAATATGAAATAATAAAAATAAAAATTTGCAAACCATTTCTTCATATCTCAAATGATCCGTGTCTTTCATTCTCACAATTTCCATTTATTTTTACACTTATTCAATAGCAGTTTAAAGTTGATAATAGCATATTGTGCAACATTCTTTCTTTGTGCATAAATTAACAACAACTGCCAACTTGTGAGGTACTACTACGCAAACGTTTTGTAGTAGGAGGAGTAGTCCACTTGAGGTGATAGAAAAGCTGCCAAGTGTGTCTTTATGAGTTAGCCAAACAGGTGTGCTGTTCACAGCCAGGTAGGGAGATGTAGTTAAACAAACATTTGACATACATACATTCTACAGACACGTGTGTGTTTATAAACTCAGCAACACGAGTCATTTGCAAATTCAATAGTCTGCAAAAAGTTTGTATTGCAATGAAACTTACAGAGGTAAAGAAAACACAAAGAGATAACACATTTGTTCATGTTTCTAAATTGCCTGATCTGTTTTCCCAAACACAAATGTAGCATCTTACTTGAAACCTAAATGCAGAAGACAGCTACCACCAAGCTTTTGTCCACGATTCCTTAACTAAAACAAATTAGGAGATGGCAGTGCTGTATTTGCTTTATAAAAACCACACCCTTTCAGTTTAAAAAGTACCCCAGCGAAAAAAAGTGGCCTTGTTGTATTACTTCATCAATCACCACCTAACACAATAGACCAATACCTACAGAATTAACAAAAATAACAATAACAAAGGCGTGTAATTGAATGCAAACATCTTGCTTGCTGCATTATTTAGTTTCTAAAATTCCTGTACATAACTGTTGTAAACTCCATTTAGGATGATTCATCCGATAGCTGTCTACATGCATAAAACAGTTCTGATTGGATGGGTGACGGGGAGCTCACCCACTGTTAGAATTATGGCAACAAGATTATCATCATCATCCACATACTTCTCACCCCCACCTCGGGAGGGATGGAAGATGACTCAAACTTGAAAGAATATTGCATCATATTACTGCAGTACGGCTCTTCATAGCGACATGGTATGGATAACGGAAAAAAAGAAAGAATTCACAATAGGATCTTCAAACAAGAGATGTAATATAATGAATGCCTCTTCTTTTTTTAGAATGGAATAGCAAAGCAAGAATGACAAAAGTATTTACCATTACACAACTGAAAGACTATAATGATTCTTTACTGCAGTTCAAAGCTTGTTAATCAAAGTAATTTGCACCAACTAAGAACCCATACCAATTCCTTTTCATTTAGCATACAAGTACAAGGTGCATTGCAGAGATAGAGTAACACAGGTTATCATAGGTACACATGGTAACAGAGAGTATGTTCATATATATGGCGAAACAAAGTATATATTTGTATAATAAATAAAAAAAGAGGGAAAAAAAGGAAAATCATGTCAGTTAGGATACAATAACAAAAATCAGATATAGCGTAAATTAAGAAAACTAATACTTTGCACAGCCTAAACTTATACATATCTATTTACTGAATACATAGCCATGTTTTCAGTATAGAAATAGAACAATAACAACAGTCCTTGAAAAGGTAAGAGTAAGAGGCAACAAAGATGGAAATAAAATCAATAATGTTAGTATGGCATGACTAATGATGAACACATAATTCTATCCCTGAACTTGTACAACAATTCCAGACTAATATCGTTTGAAGTGTATCAACTATCAATAAACTAGTTATCAACTGTTAATAAATTATTTGGGTTCCTTTTACAGAGGCTTAACTACTTGGAGTTTTACAATGGTTAAATATATGGATAGGAACAGATTTAAAAGAGAAAAAAACCAGAATCGTGAGATTTTATAAAGGACAAGATAATTGATTGATTTGAGAAAATTCAAAATGACTTCAAATGAATTTGAACGACTTACAATGATAAAAAAATGTTCTCATATTGATGAGAAATACAATAGGACTCTGATGATGGATCTTTAGATTGAGATCAAAGATTTAGAAAACTGGTTATGAAGGATAATCCTTAAGGCACAAGTCAATGAGAATATAGAGAGCTCAAGAAAAAAAAGAATTATGACATTTAGTATGAAAACTTGACAAATGATACTGCAGTCAAGAACTGGAAATGCAAACAATTATCATATTTGTCAGCAACAACAAAATTCTGTAACTTATGATTATGGGGAAAATTCTGCTTGAACAATCTAGAAATGGAAATACCACTCACTTCCTAAATACAAATCAAATAGCATATATATGTTTGAATTGGTACAAACATGCGTAAAATAAACGATTCATTGCAGTTTATTACACAGTATTTGTTATCTCGAATGATATTCATTATATACACTGCTGAAATGAAGGACGGAGAATTCAAACAGATTGCGGGTTATAAAACTACATGACATAATATTGCCTTCTATATATAGTACAGTGGGTGGTGCATCCAGTGGGTGCATCAATTCTAGATGAAACCGTAAGCACAATCAAACATACTTCGAGAGAAAATCATTATCTATAAATGAATTTTTTAATATAATTTAATTGAGACATTAAACACAAATCTAAAAAATCTCTTTCATTTATTGAACATTATTGAATAACACAGGAATGAGATTTGCATTGAAATCATAAAGGAGAGATGGGCAAAGAAATCCAAAGCAAGGAAGACAGTCAAGGACAAACCAAATACAATGACAATAATGTAAACAAATAAGAGAGAGAGAGAGAAAGAAAATAAGGGAGAAAAAGACCACTTGTAGATGGGACTTGATCAATCTTACATACCGGTAGCTGTATCGTTTCAAAACACAAAGAAACCTTTATCCAAACATGCTTTCATAAGAAATCAAATCGCTCTCAAATGAGAATTCATATTTATTTAAAACTCAATGATCTTCTTTTCGTCAAAAAAAACTTTTTGTTCACAAACATCATTCTGCTGCTCCAAATACACATAGTATAGATACATGAAAAATGCTTCCATTGGGAAATATTATGGGACAATTTGCATAAAATTAAATTTCCATACCCCTATCAATAACGGTCTATCATCAACAGTCTTTTCAAATCAATCCTAATAAAGCTCTTTTACTGACATAACCTTGTATGCAAAAAACAAAACAATTTTAAAAACACAGCCAAAGCACACACAAAAAATCAAATTATTATTTGTATTATAATTATTACTTCAGAAATTATGCACCAATACAACAGAGCTATGAATGGACAAACCGAATCAAGATACACGCAGTCTTGTGTTATTATCGACAACAATATCAAAACTAGGGGATAATTGGCAATGGCAATTCAATAAATAAACGGACGCACAGCCAACGATAAAGCACTGGAATAGTTTGTTAAGGAGATCTAGGTTAGTGGGATTTAGAAGAACAAGGGGAGAAATAGGAAAAGCTTTCCAGAAAATACTAAAGGATAATGCAATTGGGAATGAACATTGTTTAACTCTGTACAGATACTTTCCTTCATAAAGTTATAAAGGACAAAAGAGAAATGAACTGAAATGAGTAAAAGAAATCATTGCTTGAATCAAACAGCAAACGTTCCCTACATCGCTAGCTCATCAACACTTAGTCGTGTGCCCACAGCAGGGTCATCCCAGGGGTGGAGACTTATTGCTGATTGGGTCACCTAGGCAAGTCACTTGGCATTTTAACATACAGGTAGGAAGCGATCAACTTGAGGAGGTGGCGGGAAAACTCGGGAGGAATGTTGGAAAAAATAAATAAGGAAAGTTACAATTTGACTGAAGAACGAAAACAAAGCACAAAAAGACAAAAGGACAAATTCCTCATCAACACAATACAGTTGATTACCGGTACAAAAAGAGAACTTATAACTTGGAAGTTGAAATATGCGTTTATGATAAATAAGTGTGCGAGTGTTTGTACGTGTGTGGAAGAGCATGGGTGTTTGTCCTAAATAAATATTGACAGTTGGTATGAAAAGGGGGTGTAATCAGAGTCAATAACCCTACAATGGGATGTAAACATCGAAATCCTTACATTGGAACTAGAACTTAATATCTCCATTTCCTGTTTAGATTTCCATCTTCATAAACTCTTGTTATTTGAAAAAGCACCATTTCATGTAGAATTCTTTACAGTGTACAGACATGTGAATGCAAGCAGCAATAAATAATTTTTTAAACAAGACTATCTAGATGAATGTAAAATGTGTGAAGCAAGTCAAGATTCTAAACTGAAAAATCCAATCGTCAATGCATCCCCTCGGTATATTTCATATCTGAATTTCAGCAATAATTGTTGGAAGACGCTGATCGAATGTTAAAAATTCATTGTTTTGATTTAACAGCACAAAGGATATCTTGATGTCCATGATGATATGAAGTAACATTTCACAACAAAAAACATAAACACCGTTAGACAACATATTGTCACAATCGTTCTCTAGACGTATTTTAGTACACATTCTATTCTAAAATATTTTATCAAATTCTTGGTATCCAAAACTATTTTGATGTTTTCGATCGGGGCCATATCTAAATTTAAGCTGTTTAATCTTTAGCAGTATAACGACTGTAACACAGCAATTGATTTCATTCTCTTACTACATATAGAGCTATCAAGTTTGACCTTTTTATCTTCACAATTTATCAACTGTGGAAATGTCATTAGATGAATAACAAGACAAAGAATACAAAATATGAAAAATTTTACAAACTGAACAGAATTAATGGGGAAAAAAGAAGAATGTGACAAATATTCTTGTTAAATAGTTATCTTCATTGCACAAGCAGGATAATTTTTAATGAAATCAAAAACAAGATCCAACATTAAAACACTAAGTTATGAAAATAGAAAAAGCCTAGCGAATGTCACAAATACCTTAAATCACAGTGTAATTTTGCAACATTAACTATTAAAAAAATAACGTGGTCAACAAAAATAAATTAACAGTAAAACAGTGAAACAATTTGGTTTTAACATCATTCAATTCTTTCTCACATTTAAAGCCAATGAAACTAGGTACTAAAGTATGCCAAAAATTAGTTGCCATTTATTGCTATATATATAGACCTAAGACAAAAGCAGTCTGTTCAAGAGTGAATTTTGTGTACGGGTGTGACAATCATAATAACAAACAAATAAAAAACCCAAACATACAACCCCACCGCCCACCCTACAAACAAACCCCTCAAAACATGCAAACAAACACAACCCCCCCCCAAAAAAAAACCCCAAAAAAACATAACGGTATATCACACACATATATGTAATCCTCCTCACTAAGAAGAGAAATGACACATAATGCATATATAAATCATACAGTATTCCAGAATAACAAGCCATTGTCAAAGACAGACAGACAGACGGTACCTACCTACTACTACAAACAAACCAAACCCCACCCCTACCCCCACCAAGATGTCGTCATCAACTGCTGAGGTAGCCTTCGTCGAGGCACAGCACTGAGTGTTCCTGGGAGAGGGCGGCCAGCTCCTTGAGGAACTCGTCCAGGACTAAGGCACAGTACACGGCATTCCTACTACTGCTGGCATCCACCCCTCCTCTACTGCCATCCCCGGCGGCGGCGTAGTGGTTGTTGTGGCCATCCTCCCTGCTGCTGCTGTCCCCCCACTGGGGCTTGTTGATGTACAGGTAGCCAGCACTGCCAGACACCTACACGGACACACACGCACAGCAAATCAGAATAAAATTATGGTTGTAAATGGCAAATATAAAAAGTCTGAAATAATTCATATCCCAATGAAAAATAGCAATGTAGAAACAAAAACTAATAGCTTTTCAGTCCACTTGGATAGTAAAAAAAAGTCTGAAATCAGACAATTGGCTGAATATTTACAGGTCTGCGACTAGTTTGTAAAGATGGTGGGGAATATGTTTTAAATAGGTGTTTATTTATCAAGCAACCAATAGTTGTCTTTGGGTGTTCTGATGATTGAGCTCATTCGTAAATTCTCACATAAATAAAGAAAGAGGCATCCAAGGTGAAGGAATGTGAAATTAAACCACACTGTGGCTTGCAGAGATTAACACTGGTCAATCAAAGAATAAATCATGAGGAATATTTAAAGATTATCAATTAACTAAAAGAAAATCACCTCAACTCTCAAAAACGTATTAAATAATCACCTCAACTCTCTGCAACTGTGAACCTTTTCCAGCATTTTTCCCTCGACCCATTTTTTCACGGCCAGAACGACGGAACAGCAGATCAGTCAAAGTGACTTTCTTCTTCTCTGTAAAGACATTTTCAAGAAAAGCATAAATGATCTTTTCTTTAACAAAACCTGACATCAATATAAATGTGAAAACCAAAGGCAGGAAATAATTGCAATTTTCATTATTTCAGGGATAATCAATGACATGCAAACCAACAATTTCCATTTCAGTATTATTGTTATCATAACAATGGTCTAATAACATTAACATTCTTCAGAAATCACTTTGCCATTATCATGCACACCAAATGTTCACAACTGCGGTACCTACCTTTAGTCGTGTTCATGACTGAGATTGTCTCCGAGCGTTGTTTGACAGGCTGTTGCTGAGAGACGTTTCCCGTGGTTCCCAGCGGACTATTGGATATATCTGGCGACTCATGTGAGTTGGTGGAGGCGTTGTCCTCTGACTGGAGCAGGCTGTCCCTGGCCTTGGCCACCATCGAGTCAAACTCCTTCAGACTCACCGACTGGCTCTCCAGTTTTTGCTTCAACAACGACAACACCTGCATTTGGAATATAAAAGTAAAGATGAAGTGGTAAAATTAGAATCATATTCATACAGACATTCCAATCGCATGACAAGCTATGAGATATATTAAGCTTAAAGCAGTATGCCGTTTCAATCTTAAGAGCTGAAGAATTATTTTCGCTTATTATGTTTCCTAAGAGGACACAGCATAAAAAAGCAATAAAGATGTATAATGAATAACTGACTCATTAATTTTAAAAATGGGGAGTATAATACATTCTTTCATCAGTATCTCATTTCTCTTCTTAGACCAATCTAGCACTGGAGCTCTCATCACACACATACAAAAAAAATAGTAATAAATGCACTGCGTCTCTATTCCTCCCAGCACCAACCTGAATCATAGACTTGACTGAGGGCTGGAACACCAGGTTGTGATTGAGGAGAAAGGAGCGCAACAATGGCTGAGGGTAGCAGGCCAGACGAGCCAACAGTCCCGTCAGAAGAAGGTTGAAGGACAACTTGTTGGTCACCATACTCTCCATGCGGGAAAACAAGGATGTCAGAAAGGGACCTGCATGGAAAGGAGGTGTGTAAAGTAAGTCATCTTAGGCTCATAAGGCCAGAGCTTATCCTAGTATCTGTAGCATGAAGGAGGTAAATGACAGATCAGAAGCCACTATCTGGATTACTTTCCACATCCACAAGTGCAAGTCTATACCAATTCTACACCTGGGTGGAGTGAGGAAATTTGTGTAAAAACACCTTTCCCATATGGCATAGCGTATGGTGTTCTAAACAGGATTCAAACCTGGGACCAGTCGATTTTGAGTCGATCGCGCTGACCATTATGCCATATGGGAAGGATGCCAGTAGGCAAGTTATGTTTTGCTGGCTTATTCAAAGAAAGTGACACATTCATAAATAAAAGTAGAACTCTGAGGAAAGGTCTCCTCCCACACATAGTAAGCAAAGACATAACTGGAGAAGACATGGATTGGTTTATTCAAACAGACCAGACTGACACATCTTAAGTCGATAAATGCTGAGAAATAGTGCGATGATTATTTGAGTTGAAAAGATAAGCTGACATAGAGACAGATAGACAAGCATTAGCCAGACAGACAGACGAGTGAAGACAGACCATAATATTATAGAAACTCACCAATATTCGGGGGGTCAGTCGTGTACTTTAGCTGTCTCTTGGGACTGGTTGGAGTTAATGCTGGGAGATCTTCAGTCATGGGAGACATAAATAGTCTGTACGCAGGCACGCCGTCACCACCGGCGACTGACCCACATTTGGGGGAAAGCAACGAGGACGGAGATTGGAACAAGCTTGTGTTGAATTTGAAACCTTTCTTGAAATCTCGTGGGACTTTCCTTTCAGACTTGGGGGTCCGCGCATCTGCGAGTTGATCGTTGGTGGGCAGGTCTTCTACAGGTTTAGACGACGCTTGGACTAGAGATATATTGACATAACTGGAGCAGTCTTCTACTTTGACGGGGACGTCCTTAGGAACTTCAGACATGGTGATTTCATCAAAGGCGGTCTTCTCTGAATGAACCAGTTGCCCTGGGCTGATATCGGTGAACGCTGTACTCTCCAAAACACTTGCTCCGTGGGGTAATTCTGAATGGCTGATGAAAGAGAATTGAGTCGTGTTTCCGGCAATGGGACTTATAGAGGACATACTTATGTCCAACGTAGAACTGTCTCCACTCGACCCTGGCATGTCCGAGGTGCTACCACTTTTGGACGTTTCTGCGGTCAGCAGGGAATTGATTAAATTGTCTAGTGAGGCAAGACTGTCGCTGATACTTCCTTTCTCTGGCAAGTCAACGCCTTCCTTGCTAACATCTAAATCGTATAAATATTGCAGAAAAGAGTCTAAATCCTTCAAACTACCAAACAGCCTTGGGTCAGCTGTCTTGACCATGTCCAACTTCGAGGCAGGCACGACGTCAGCACTGCAACTCTCGTCTTCCATCTCATCCACAGGCAGCTTGAAGTGAACTTTACTTTCGTTCTTCTTCTCCGTGCTGACAGGAGGCATGCTGGAGAACGAGCCCACTTCTAGGAAACCCGGCATGTCTTTCTTGTCTTCGTCTTTTTTCGTTCCGTCCTTTACCGTCGTATTGGAATCCTCCTTGGAAGACAGACAGTCAGGCGGGGGGTTCTCCCCGTTATACAGATGCTTCCACTGCTTACACGCTCTGCCAACCTGCTCCAGTTTGGCTTTGGCCTCGTGAAGATATTCAAAATAACTCGATTCTCCACTCGCTTCTTTCTGTGCTGGGCCGTGAGTATCGGGACTGGAAGGACTTGGGGAGTTGCCACTACCTACAGAGAAGCTTTTAGCTGGAGGCCTGGTAATATACAAGGTGGGAGAGGGAATGTGAATACAAAATGGTTTGGTGGTGAAGGGTGGGGGGAATACATTACTGGGTACGGAAGGAGAACAAATCTCATGCAAAAATAAGAGTATGGGTAAGTTCATACAGTTGATGGAACATGTGCTTCAAAAGGCTTTCAACTGTCTAAAGCAGACACACGACAAGCAGCTTTAAGATGAGATGCCAACTTATTGCAGATTACTTCCCAAACATACATGTGCGAGTAGGCACCCAACCAATACATCTGGATCAGGTGAGTAAGCAATGCCGGAATCTCCTGGCAACTTAACAAGCATAAGGCGTCAACTACAGGTAAACATTGATAGTGTGTAAAAGCATGATTTTTCTATTTCCAAAATGCTGTTACTTTCAAAATATAATTCAGAAATCCTTTCATGTTCCAATATGCTTTAGCAATGAACGCTTCAATGAAGTGAAGAAAGCGAAGAAAAAAGTAAAATAGCATTAAACCGGTGCAAACACTGAAAGTGCCTCTATGAAAAACCTGATCAGAATATAAAGCACATTCTTCAACATTACAAAGTGCTCAATAACCTCGACAAGGAAAAGTGGCATTAGGATATCCTCATACAAAACAAACACTATGGACATATCAATGTCTTAAGCAAGACTAGTCGATTCAATATTCAATAAGAATTGACATACAATTCAATTCATACAGGCTCATTCTAGATGATTGAAAAGTTACTGATGCATGCCGCAAACACAAATATGACGAAAACACTGACTTATTCTCTATCCAATCATGACCATTTCTTCAGGTCTTCTAACATTCTTTACTTACTCACTGACTGAACTGTCTGATTCACGTTATCAATGGCAAGATATTGAGAAAAATGTTACAGTAATTCTTCAGTCCTTGTAACTGGAACTTAATATGAAACCTTTTCAACCTAACAAACTAAATTTAAAAGGAGACATGAATAATGCTTACAGCTCTCACAATCACTCCTGTATTAAGACATAATTTATCAGATACATGTGAGATCCCATTAACGAGAAAATATTGTCACTGTTAAATATTACTGCAAACTTTATTCAAAAGATTAAAATCAGAAGTATTTCCTGAAATGAAAACAACAATTTTACAAACTTTTAAACCAAGCACTTATATTTCATTCTCCGATCGGAAGATAAAAATAAAATCAGCTTCAGACTAGCAAACCATCTAAATATCTAAAGAAATTCAAAAGAAGAAGGAATGTATCATGCTCATATTTCCTCTTTTTTGTATCAATTGTGTAATAAAAAGAGAAATATATAGTTCATTCAAAATTCAACACAGGAGGGACTGGCAACATGCAACATGTCAAAGCATACTGGCATCTCTTTTATAAAGGACAGGACCGCATCGTTGCCACACTTCAATCATTCCAAACAGGTCCTGCTACGCTACACTTATGCTTTACGTATTGGATCAATCCTTACATTAGATTAAGAACATGCACTTATTTATTCATCAAAAGCTCAGCTTAAAATAAGAGATAAGAGACGAATTTCTATATGGACCAACACTATCGATAATTTGGTTACTACAAAATAAAACTATGAACATAATTCGACCAAAGTATCACAAAAAGAGGTCGTTTGACATGCTAAAACTAAATAACTATTTGTCATTGAATCTAGAATAATAATTGGTCATTGGTTCTAGAATTGGTGATCAGTTCTAGAATTGGTCATTAAAAATAGGTTCAGTCATTGGATCTAGAGTTGGTCATTGCATGCCTCCACCCCTTGGTTTCACGTCCCGACACAGAGTGGTGGTGTGTCGTGTGTATGTACCTGTGTGCCTGAGTGCTGGATGTCATGCTAACGGTAGGGGGTAGTGTTGGTGTGCTGGGGGTCAGGGTGCTAGGGTTGTTGTTGCCCGACTGGTGGCCAGTGCAGCAGGAGGGTCGCAGGGATAAAAACTTTTCGGCAGACTTGCCATAGAGGTCAAGATCTCGCACGGATCTTCTCTGGCTCACCATGACATGAGTACAAGGCACTAGGTATCTGGAGAAAGACGAGGACGGAAGAGGAGAAATTAACACTTCACACTCCTCTATACCGTATCAGCTAACTATCAGTGTGGTATTGAGGGAATATGAACACAGGGATGTAAAGTAAATGGCAAATCAAAGAATAACCTGGTAAATAAATCTTAAACATTTACGCCTGAGAATAAATGTACAGAGTAAAAGAAGTAAAAAAACCCACCTATCAAACTAAGACAGCAATGAACAGTATTAAATAAATGAGATCATTTATATAGCTCTAAGCGCTTCACAATACCACATTTATCCCTGATCAGGGTGTCCAGGGAAATCCAACCCAAAAAAATCCTACCTCAGATTGGAACATTTTATTCACAATAAATAAGCCC
>JAULCB010225581.1:0-13440 GCA_032358575.1 Dendronotus rufus
TCTCTCTCTCTCTCTCTCTCTCTCTCTCTCTCTCTCTCTCTCTCTCTCTCTCTCTCTCTCTCTCTCATTCACTCTATTCATCTATCTATCTATCTAATTTTTCTTGTTTACTCTACTTCTAATTTTGATTATTTCTAGATGTAGAGTGACTTCAGGGTTTAGTGTTTCATCACTTCCTCGTTTATACGGCTTTATCTGTACTGTGTACAATGTTGTGATCACCCTGCCAATATTTTAGTATTTGTTTTACTCGTGTCTATCTATACTATGATTTCACCGATTTAATTAGTGATAGTACTAGTATGGTAACAGCTGAATATGGATGTGTTGTGATTTCTATTTTGCATTCTGTAGCCAATTTCAGCAAAGAGGAGGGGGAAAAAAGAAAAAAACTTGCCACTCTGCTAGCTTTATGTTGAATATGAAATTATGAAGATATTGCATGCCATAAACAACACTTTAAGTTTAAGCTTTGGGTGTGTAAGTGGAAAACAGATACTAAGATAATGGAGCTTATATATTGTTTTGTAGTTTTTTTTTAATTTATGTTTTATGTTTTTCCTCCCTCTATCATTTTTTCCTGTTTTAGCCTCATGTCATTCATTTTATTTTTAATATTTATTTCTTAGTTGGTTAATAATTGTTTAAAAGATCAATGTCCTCATTTGATTTTGTGTGCATTGTGTTCACCTCACCTTTTGTTTCCTGTATTATTTCGTTGTCTTCTTTCTGCATGTTGCACGTGCTTTTTGTCTTCCTACAGTGCATAGTCGATAGCCTTCCTTTACGTGACGATGTTTTGATCGATAACTCCTCCATCACCTCCTCCTCCTCTTCATTAACTCATTCTGGCCCGGAGAGCCCCTCTATGGAGTTCCTGGGGCCAGAAATGGCCAACCTACAACAGCTTTTGGCATCTATGACCACGGGTAAGAACAGCCTTTTTGGTTTCTCCTTTTTATTTACGCTCCAGATAGAACGGATATAACAAATATGTACTTGTCAACAAAACTAGCAATAGAGATGACTCATTCTCAAAAGGTAGGTTTCAACTGTCAACAAGGGTAATTTTTCAAAATGGTCATTTTGAAGAATAAACAATGTTTTCAGACAATTGAGAATGGGTCAGATATAAAACAAATGATTTTCATTTCAAGTGAAAAGTTTTAATTATGCAAATTGTAGCACAACCTATCACAGTGTGCAGGTAGCAATAGGAGTAGTAGACACAGCCTAACATATTATGCCATGACAACACGGAAACCTGATTGACCAGCCAGCGTAAGAAAGATATGGTATCCGAAAGGGTAGGCGGGAAATGAAATTAAACTAAAGATTCACAGATTTGTTGAAATGTGTGTATAATCTTCCCTGAGGATGCTTTTGAGGGAAATCGTGTCTTCGAATGAGCCAAAAGTATTATGTGATAAAATAGTATATAGGAGACATTTCAAGTATCTGAGTCAGAATAGTGGATGTGTCACGCGTAAAGATGATTGGATTTAAGAGAGATTTATATTGTTCTCGATCGAGCATTGTGTTGGTGAAGTGAACATGTTGGATATGTACGGATATCGGATATCTGGCAGTAGATCCCTAAAATCATTTTGTTATATCACCGTTCTGGAGTGTTTTCAGTACGTTGTTTTATGTCGACTCATATGTGTTTCAGTTTCTGTTTGATGTGGACGAAGTTGCTCTTTTATGTGTTGTGCTTTCTCTATTTGTTTGTTTGTTGCTAGCATCCTTTTCTTGTTTACTCAAACCTTTTAGTTTTCCTTTTTAGTTTTTATCATTTCAATTTGCTCTTTGAAACAACATATAAACTAATAATAGTAGAATGAGAACTGATGGTTATAAACGAAATACATAAAATTTAAGAAAAAGATTAATATTTATATGATTTTAATTATTTTAAGAAACAAGATATTTTCAAAAAGGAGATTAATGAAAATAGTTCCGATCCGTTTTGATTTTTGAACTATAATGTTCTTTACAGATATACAAATAATGAAAAAATTATTTTTATGATATTCATTATTTACACTAAAACAAAGAAACTTATTCTGATACTTTGACTAAAAACTGCTATTTCTTTTATAGTCTCAAAGTTAGGTAGTGTTAAACATTAATTTTATGGAAGTAATAGAATTGCAAGCCAAACATAAATATCCATTGTTGTTAAAAAAATCACATTGATATATCATATGTTGCAATATGATAATAATAATAATACATGACACTTATATAGCTTACAATCATGAGGCGATGCTCTATGCGCTTTACATAACTGGAACAATAGCCAAGAAAACAATAGACCCAAACATTACATAATATCAATATAAGATCGAGATGGGATTTGAAATAACTATTTACAAAAATATGAGAAAAAGACATTCACTGCTGCTTGGTTGTTTCACTTGTTTGCGCCAGTAATTAATTAATCCCTTTTGGTTGTCGTCGTTGTTGTCTGCTGCATGACTCACCTCACTCACTGGATGGTTTGAATTCATTTCATAAATAATTTTACTCACCTGCCTGATGCTCTCCCCCCTTTGGTCTGGGGAAAAGGATAAAGAATATCGGCAAGCTATGTGTACGTTCACACACATTTCTTTCCATTGTGTTCTTCTCGCAATCTTGAATCAATTTTTCAGAAATCGTTTCTAATGTCGAAAGTATCGTGATGACATGATGGGTTTGATGTAAACTAGTAGTAGTAGTGTGGTGGTCTGTCTTATGTACATACATAGTCATGGATTTAAAACTCTTGATTCATTTTTCAATGAAATATTATAGTTCAATTGTCTGATTTCCGCCAATCCCAATTTAAGGAACTGCTAATTTTTTTTTTTTTGCATTATTGATTGGAAGTCAATAGTATAATAGTCCCTTACTTGAAGTGTGGACAATTTTCAGACAATTTTGTGATGGGTCATTTACAGGCCTGATAGTTTGATATTTTAGAATTGATTTCCCTCGCTCTCCCATCTGCAATTTCTTCTGCAATCATGGCAGCACATTGAATATACTTTCAAACTGTCTGTTCATTTTCTGCATTTCTGTTTTCCAAGAGTATCTTTGGAATTGACTGCATAGTTGTCTGAGTTCCATTTACTACAGTTTAGTACACGCAACAGGCTTGTTGTCTTTACTCTTACTTCTTGAGAGGGATCAAAATCATTCACGTAGAATTTTGCCAATGTTATGATGATGATGATGTGCAATTTTTTTTAAATATTATTTTGTAAAGATGTACATAGCTGATAATTAATAATAATTTGATCATCACCTGAATATGTTGTGTGCTGAAACTGTTCATGATTTATTAGAAATCGAATCACTAACCGCCATACACCGTTACATTTACAATACATTTACATTTATGACGGCCGAGGTGCTATGTGTGATTTTTTTGATTTTTTTTAAAGTGGAAAAGTTGAATCAGGAATCCCATTGATTGATTGATTGATTGAGGGTTTTATGATTAATCGTTCTAGGCGGATGGTGTTAGATGTAAGGAGTGAAAGTTCCTTAGTTC
Organism: Dendronotus rufus; assembly: GCA_032358575.1. Lineage (NCBI taxonomy): Eukaryota > Metazoa > Mollusca > Gastropoda > Nudibranchia > Dendronotidae > Dendronotus > Dendronotus rufus. Next base: position 3,542 of record JAULCB010225581.1, read on the forward strand.
TTGGGTTTGTAGGCCTATATACTTACATACTGTAAAAAAAAGTCTTATCGTTTTAATACAAACTGAATTTTTACTATTATTTATTTGACTTTACAAACTGCATACATGAGGATGATTATTATTTCTCATTTAATAGCTCGCAACACATGTACCTCAAAAGAGACACAATAACGCTGTAAACTGTAGTCTTTCTGTATTTCTGCATCTGATGATGATTATCTCGTCACTATGTGATAACCAGCTATAGAAGTACTATAGAATTCACAAAAATTCTAAAGGTTTTACATGAAAATCCCTAAACCCTTTAATCAGGGTTATTTAGGGATTATAACAACATAATCCTTTGGATAGAGACTGGAGAGGTTAGATGAATGTAGTACACAAAGCATTGAATAAATTGGACATGAATATCATTATGTTATTTCAATTACTTCAAAATAGGTTGTCATGTTGAGGATGAAATATTACAATATTTTACTGTAAAATATTATGATATTTCAATTATAAAATTCAAAATAGGTCATGTTGACGATGAAATATTACATACAATCTTTTACTGTAAAACTCTACAACAATCTTTGAATAGTTTGAATTTCAATTTTTGTATTGGATTGAATGCACTTGTTGCAAACGGTTTCTTTTTGTTGCTTCTCTTCAAATGTTTGTTTTTCTGATACACTTGTAGTAGGACTCTTGACGAATGAATGAATGAATGAATGAATGAATGAGTCAAATGTGTACAGTCAGTCCTAAGCCTAATGTGTCAAAAACCGTTGTCATATTGTCACCATGTTTGTGGTTGATTGCTGCTAAATCTCTTCTGACTAGCAGACCTCTCTCTGTGCAATAAACTCATATTCTTGCATCAAAATGTTCATTACTTTGATCATTTCATTTCATTTTCATTTGATATTGTCACAGTATTGTCAAAAGAAGTAGGTACTGAAGCATATATGTTTATTATTTCCAATAATCAAATGAAGAATCCGCAACCATTGAGATTGGTAGAAGTATCAGTTGGCTATCTGTTCTACAGATGCCACCATAGATATCACTTATCACGTTTATGGGATGCACTCTGACAATTTTTTTATTTACTTTGAATGCATCTTACTGTGTATGTACAGTCCAGTCAAGAATGATTCTTGCTTCCAATCGGACACAAGTTTTCTCTATTTTAATTCATCCTTATGTAATTGATATACATTGAGGGATAAAACAGCATCATTGGAAAATAATATTTTTTTTCTCAATTTCCAACATGCGTCTCAGTTCATTTTTGATTGAGACCTGCAAGTTTTGATCCTGTCTTAGTCTTAGCTTGAAAGGGTTCGCATGATACGACTGGGGGTTGGGGATGTCGGGGTCATCCATCTTGTTCATTGGAAAGCAGTACCAACTACCACATAATAGTTCAAGGAGAGTTTGGGGTCTGACAAATTATATGACATAGTTCTACAAAGGTCAAAGAGGAAGAAGAGGTGCTATGTAATGTAAACAATTCACAGCCCAGCCAGGTGGTCTGTGCATCTAATCAGGAGCTGTGGTGATGTTAATGCCGGAAAAATAGGTGATACTAATAATACTTCCATCTCACGTCCGCACAACATCCTACCACTGATCTAACTCATCGGCATCTTTGTTTTGTTTCTTTTAGTTCATTCATAATATGTTCTTTATTTTTATTGTTTTTGTTTTTTCTCAAACATTCAAAACTACATACAATTTAACCTTTGAAGTTGTAATATTAACCAATGATTTTCTCTCTTCCTTCCCCCACTTTTTACCCACTTTTCAAAAACTATTTGTATTATATTTTTTTTGTTTTTTGTTCATCTTCATTTTGACTTTTTTTTAAAACTTTTATTTTACTTTATTTCAAACAAAATGCCCGTTTTTATTTTGGATGATGTTAAAACAAAAAACAAAAATCTCCTTGAAATATAAACCCCTCCCCCTATAAACCAACTAACCAACCGAACCGTTGATACACATTGAATATATTATGCCTGATTTTGTAGAAGGCAAAAGTGAAAGTAGTCCACACATCAAGACTTCCGCAGAGAATTCTAATAGTTCCCCCCATTCCATTGTAACCTCCCAACCTACACATTCGTTATCTATATACTCGCCACCAACACCATATCCAGCAGCAAATTCAAATAGTTTTTTCCCAATAATAGATAATCCATCCGTTCAGTCCCCGGTTTCAAATTCAAAACATCAAAATAACGCACCTGCCGTTTCTAAAGAGGCGGAATACAAAGCAACTGGGTATGCACAAACATCAAACCTAGCCATTTCCCCCAACCCCAACCCCAAACCCGTACCCACACCGTACCTCTTCGGTTCACATCCTCCTAGCCCTAGCATTACAACAAGCACTACTACAGCAGGAGGCAGTAATATCACTATCACCTCACCCGCACAAAGAATCGCCGTTAATTCAAATTCAGATCCGTTGATATCCCCCCTAACAGCAAATCACCACCTTCAGTCGAGCCCCAAAGTCACTAGAATCATGGTAGCATCGCAGTCCACGGCCGACAAAACCGCACAATATACCACCATTTCTACCTCCTCGACCTCTTCCCAAAACAATTCCCAACCTAGCCGTCGTAGAGTAGCAGTAGCAGTAGCAGACCCGACAAATAATACAACATCCCCCTCCTCCTCCTCCTCCTCCTTTGTCCCCCTGCTATCGCAAACAACAAACACGGCACAAATTTTTTTTCCCTCTTCACCTATAAACTTGCCGAGTCATTCCACCACCGTGTCACCCCAACCCGTGGGGGGGTCCTCCGGTAGTGTGGTGAGTGGTGGGGCTGTATTGGTACGTTCCACGCCCGTGACCTTAGTGGAAAAGTCGACGCCTCACCTCCTCGCCAGTCAAGGAAGTGTCCAAGCCCTGCACGACTGTGTGAAGGAAGAAGCAGTCGTTGTCAACCAGACGCTGGTAGATGGCTCTTCCCCGTTGCATTGCGCAGTGGAATTTAATCACGAAGGTGCGTTTTTATTTCAATACAATTTTTACAGAGAAATCAGTGTCGAAGGTTTGTTTATGACATTTAAACCTTTCACCCAGGCCTGTGAATCGTCAGCCAATTGTCTAATTTATCAGACATTTTCAATATCCAAGTGGACTGAAAAGCCATTAGTTTTTGTTTCCACTTTGCTATTTTCATTGGGATATGAAATGTTTCAGACAATTTTTTTTATTTGCCACCCCTGCACTTTATTTAGAAATCAGTGCTGAAGGTTTGTTTAGTTTATGACGTTTAAACCTTACATGGAAAGGTACATAGATCAAGAAAGAAAGGTGCGTGTTTAGTTCATGCCTTTAATATTTACCATGTTGCAAATAGATAACTGAGAGAGAAAAAAACAGTGTGAGCTAATAAATTTCATCTTTATAACATAGACAAAAATATTTGAATAAATGAATAATGATAGATCATTTATATATAGCGCTTATCCAGGGTCATCCCCATGGTCAGAGTGCTTCATGATACTGATACCACATTTGTCCCGTACGAAACATGTAGCACAGCAGACGCGTGACTTGTAGTGAGCTTGTTAGGCAATGAGGTGAAGCGTTACAAATGTCCCGCATCGTTATATCATTCATCATCACCAATTTTGTATCACGCCTTTATTTATTTCTGTACCAACTCAGCCTGTGTGAGACTCCTGCTGGAAAATGGCGCCAAGCCCAGCAGTCTGAGAGACGATAGAATCACCCCTGTACACATGGCAGCCGCCAAAGGGTTTATTGGGTAAGACATGAGTCTCCTTAGTCTGCTTTCCTTCCCCTGGGATTTTTGAATAGCTTTTCACATGGTTTATGGATTCATTTCATAGATGAATCAAGTTCAGAAAGTCAACAAATTTGTTTTTCTCAGTATTCCAAATCTTTTTATCCCTAGGAAATATCCTTCTGGAGATTTTTGATAAAAACTTCCCTTCAAATCTAAATAAGGTGCTTCGGTTAAACCGCAAAAACTTTAAATGAAAACTTCCCTTCTACTTCTAATCGTCTACTCTAAGGTGCCTACGTTTGCTGCTAAGTAAAGGAGCGGCGGTGAACATATCAGCCTTGGGCAGCGTGACCCCTCTCCACCTGGCGGTGAAAGGAGCCCATGGAGACACCACCCAGCTGTTGCTGAGGCACGGGGCGAATGTCTTGTACACAGGAAAGGTGAGTCAGTCAGTGGGAAGTAGACGATGTACATCTCTTCGTTATAAATGAGATCATTTATATAGCGCTTATCCACGGTCATCACCATGCTCTAAGTGCTTCACAATGCCACTTTTTATTTTTTTATTTATGTCTGTGGAGTTTGGACTACACTACATGTACTACATGTACAACCTTTTGCAGAGTTGGAACCCAGCTCCATCATACCCTATTCCAAATGCAGGCCTGTAAATCTTCAGCCAATTGTTTGATTTCAGACTTTGTTTGCTATCCAGGTAGCCATTAGTTTTTGTTTCCACATTGCTATTTTCATTGGGATAGGACATTTTTAAAACAATTTTTTTTATTTGCCATTTTTACACCCCTAATATTTTGTATGTTTGTGGACTTTGGATTTCTGTTTTGTAAGTTTTGCCGTATACGTACTACATAATATACCACCTTTTGCAGTGTTGGAATTCAGCTCCATCATACCCTATTCCAAATGGTAAATTAGGTGGATGCCCCAATAATCATTTAAATTTAACCATTTAATTAAAATTTTCCTTTTTTTCTGGTTTTTTTTCTTCCAATTGAATTCCTTCAGGATGGCTTGACGTCCTTGCACTATGCCGTGCAGGCCAACCAGCCAGAGATAGTCCAGGCATTGTTGGATCGGTTGAAGCTGAACGGAACCACGCGGGACTCGGACGCAGCCCACCAATTGGTGGCCATCACAGATGACCAGGGGTGGAGTATGGCTCACATGGCGGCACACCTACCCTCCCAGGTAATAAAAATACATAAATGAGAGCATTTATATTTATATAGCGCCTATCCACGGTCATCCCCTTGCACTAAGGGCTATACAATACCACATTTATCCCCGTTTATGTTTCTTTTGTACTACCTATATAGGGGTTTAACTCTTTCAGATTGTCTCAGGTTTAAGTTTCTTAAAACTATCCAAGTGGACTGAAATGAAAAGCCATTAGTTTTTCTTTCCAAATTACTATTTTCATTAGGTTGTGAAATATTTTAGATTAAATTTGGATTTGTCATTTACACCTTTGTACTTAACAGTAAAACAAGTATAATTACACAACATAAGAAAATTTAAATAACATTTAAAGTTCTTGTATTTTTCCTTGGGCAAGAAACTTAACTCCAATTGCCTATTTTGCGGCGTCGCTTTGCGGGTGACACGCAGGTTATTTATGTCTTTCTTTCTGAATTGAACCCAAAATGACAATGAGCCCATTGGGACAATAAGGGCAAATTCTTTTTTTTTTATCTGAAAACAATTGCAGGACTGTTTGATCAAGTTGGCTGAGAATCTCCCCCTGGATTTTGGTGTCCAGGACGGCTTGGGGCGTACGGTCCGTGCAGTCTCCTCCCCAACGTGTCAATTTTTACTGGCAGATATTGGTAAGAAATAAAGCCAAGTTTCTCTGGAAAACTCTTAATGATTTTTTTCTTCTTTTTTGGCAGTAATGTCTTTGGGATAATTGTTTTTTCTGAAATAGCTGAAATTTAAACTTTTTAGAATTTGAATGTTTTCCAACACCGCAAGAAGGTACAAGGATAACGATATAGAAAGTAAAACAAGTGTTTCAGTTTCGCCCTTAAAAATTATGTCGTACTTTTGACTATCTCTTTGTGTTTGTTTTTGATTCTTCAGATCGGCCATCCAATCCTTCCCTCAAAGTGCAAATAGAACTGCACTACTATCTGGCCCACTCTTTCGTTTCGAGTGCCCAAATCGGTATCCTCGACATCAGCCCAGGCGTCAGTTGGCGAGTGATGGAGGACCGGCTACGGGCGGTCCTGAAATCGTACCTCGCCCAGCTAGACGTTGGTCTGAAGACTCGCCGCATCAACCGACTGGACATGGACTTGAATTGGACGGACAAAGACTTCACGCTGGGTCTCACCATGAACAACATCAAGCATTTCGAAATGGGTAAGGACATGGGGGGTGTAGGGAGGGAGAGTGGAAAGGCCTGTAAATCCTCAGCCAATTGTCTGATTTGAGACTTTTTTAATACTATCCAAGTGGACTGAAAAGCCATTAGTTTTTGTTTCCACGTTGCTATTTTCATTGGGATATGAAATGTTTCAGACTATTTTTTTATTTGTCATTCACACCCCTGATAATTCCTACCCAATTTCTTATAGTGTGCCATAGCGCTATATATAAGTATTACTATGTTCAACTGTGTTGCTGTCTCATTGTGTAGGGTTCTGTGTTCTGTAACTAAGTAGGACTCTAAGTGGATATAAGGCGCTATATAAATGAATTATTATCAATTATTGTGTTGAGATGTATTTAGATGGATAATTAATGTGTGGTATGGTGTGTATTCTCTTCAGGTTTCTACACGTGGACTCCAGGCATGCAGACGGACACGTCTCCCTATCTCATCTTGTGTAACAACGACCAGAAGAGGGTCACCATTATTGTCGATGGTAGGTCTAGGAGGACTGGTCTCAATGCGACAAACATAGACTCCAGTGCTCTTCGTGTTTAGTGTTTTTGTTTTTATCTATCTGTCTTCTGTTGAGAAAGTGGTAACCCTAAACGTCCAGTGTTTTTACCGTCTCGTCCCGTCCCTTACAGAAGCTCTTATTCCATTTTCACTTACCTCGCTTTGATTTACTCTACAGCGTCTAGCAGCTGTTTGATTGTTAATTTAACAAGACAGAAGATTTTTCCCTCTCTTGTATCCTCTCATCTTAGTTATTCTTTATATGTGTATCCTGTGTGTATGTGTGTATATCTGTATAGTATGTGATTATTGAATCGTTGTTGTTGATCAGTATCTGAATTGAATTAATTCATCTGATCTAGTTGATGTTGTATTTTGTATGTCAAATTTGTAGAAATAGGTGTTGTTTCCTAACAGAAAGTGTTTAAAATATTCAGACACAAAGAGGGCTGAAATGGATTCATGATTCAAGTTTCTATCTATAAGCTCAGGTTCTACTATTACTAATTACTATGTACATTAGAATATACAGGCATACATAGTAAGCAGGCAGTTAGAAATAACACTATTTACCAATCGATAACGTAACGCTTTACAATAAAGATTCTTTTGTTTTGATGATGTGCAGACACCACCAACATGTGTGACTTGATTGCCTTTGACATCCTCCACCCTGTGTCCAGTGTCACCAACTACCTCCGTGTGGTAAGTAGTAAGTAGGAGACTGGTAGTGTAAGCCTTGCATCTGGATGATATCTTTGTTTTGTTTTGTTATCCAATGCCTTATACCAATGTTAGCAGTGTCGGCAACCAGCTCCATGCCCAGTCTTAAATTACTGAATAATAATAATAATAATAATGTTCACTTATAGTGCGCTCATATCCCAGGTAAACTAGGCTCTAGGAATGAGGTAGATGCCCCAATAACCAACCACCTTTGACAAAACACAGTCGGGAAGTACTATGGATCAGGAGCTACGGCAAACAGGTGATCAGCCCACTGTACCCGTCCTTGAATGGCGCTATGAGCAAATACACTGGACGCATTACTCAGCTGCTAACCAAACAACTTTTTATGTCGCCTACTTAGTGTTGCCTCTCATTTAGATGTAGAAATGAGAGAACCTATGGATGATATCTTGACATGAATAAGTCATCTGGAGGAAAATGACACATAATATATATAATGTGTATGTGATAATTACATTTTGTTTGATATTTGGAACAAAAAAAAGAATGATAATTGGTATCTACTCTTTAATTGACTAGCTGAAAAAAGCATAACCCTCAGTTCTGTTATTTTCATTACATTACATTGTTTTGTTTTCTAAAATTAGATTGTTTGATATAATCATATTATTATGTTTCTGTTCTTTTTCCCTTTATTCCAGTTGGAGCAATACAAAAGTGTGATATTTTACGGGCCCACTGGTTGTGGTAAATCCTATTTGGCTCACCGCCTGGCACAGTGGATTGCGGTAAGATTTACTACTTGACTTATGACTAAAATTAGTGTTGACTCCATCAGGCCTGTAAATCTTCAGCCAATTTATTTCAGACTTTTTCTTTACTATCCAAGTGGACTGAAAAGCCATAAGTTTTTCTTTCCACATGTTTCAGACTATTTTTTTTGTGTGCCATTTACACTCTTGTGCCATGTATATCGTCAACAATCGACACCCATTTTCATTTGTAATTAGTCCTTTAAAGGGTTCAAATATTTCTCTGACCTTTACGCTGTTATAGACTGAGTCACTAAATTTTGAACATTTCTTTTTTTGAATTGCTGCATTTCAGATATTATTTGTGTTTATTATCTTTAGTCAAACCTCTTTGGAAGAAATGATCCTTCATTTTGTTTTTCTCCATTTTTATCTTCAGGCTCAAGAGAACTCGAAAGGCAGAAAACCTTCCATCTACCAACTCAGTTTGAATGCAGGATTTACTCCGAGCAAATTTTTAGCCTTTTTGAAGCAAAGAGGTAAGAACTGCCGTGAATTGTCGGAGTAGTAGTATTGTTTGTATAGATATTTGATACGATTTAGATTTTTGTTTTTGTACTGTTTGATCGTCATTTTTTGCTTGCGTCTAATAATGGCTTTTTGAGGGGATTGGAGGGTGTCCCTGGTAGGTTCTTATTCTTTTTCTTCTTTTTTAACTTACTTTTCCTAGCACTGTATGATTTAGAATGTGTCCATGTGCTACCTTTTAAACACTTCAATGACTTTGAACCTTTTCCTTATCTGCTTTCATAACTCCTGTGTCCGTGTGTGGTTGGATGGTGGCCCTCATGAGTTCTTCATCTGTTTCTTATTCGAATCTCAGTGCAATGTCTTAACCACCCGGCCACCCCGCCTTGCACAGACTTTTTTAACTAAGAGATGATTATGAAATATATTGAGATTTGTGTTTCTAAGACAAGAGAGAGCTTTTAGTATTGTTGCACCTCGACTCTGGAATAATAGCTTTCACACTAGGTCGAGCTCTGACCAATTAACTTTTTAAAAACGACTGAAGACGGAGTTACTTTGTCAGGCATACCCTGATTCTTAGGATAAGATATGTAAATGTATTTTGTCTTACTTTGAGAACCTTTTGTATATATTCATAGTTATGCAATGTAGTGTTATTACTATATTATTTGCATACCATACACTGTGTAAAGCCCCGTTAACCGAACGTGTTTCATGTAGTTAGCGCTCTATATATCACTATTATTATGTTCAACTGTTGCTGCCTCGTAGGGTTCTGTAACTGTAGAGCGCCAATGAGCACTCGAAGTGGATGTATGGCGCTATATAAATCAATTATTACTATTATTAGTATTATTAGATACATCTTCTTGTCTCTGCCAGGCTGCGTGGTTCCAGTGAAGAAAGACCCCGATAACCAGGTGCCCATTCTCTTACTGGACAACCTGGAGACGGTGGACATTGCCAAGCTGTTTGGGCAACTCTTGGACCCCATTGAGTACAGGGGCATAGGCCACGCCTTCTGTCTAAAAGGTGAAGAATGAGGACGATACAGTAAAATTGAATAAATCAGGGTTCCCACACAACCGGGAAATCGTGAAAACCGATGATAATCGGCAAAACTTTTCCCGGTTGGGAAAAACCCGATGAAAATGGCAAAATGAAACAAAACCGGGAAAAAACGGGGAATTTTGTTTTGGGAAAGTCGGGAATTTTGTTTTGGGAAAAAGTAGCGTATTTTGTTATCGGAGGTCGACCGTC
>JAULCB010225692.1:3365-13438 GCA_032358575.1 Dendronotus rufus
AATAGTGTTTGTTCATTCACAATTAGCAATAGTGTTTGTTCATTCACAATTAGCAATAGTGTTTGTTCATTCACAATTAGCAATAGTGTTTGTTCATTCACAATAACCAATAGTGTTCGTTCAGATTTAGCAATAGTGTTCTCAGACTGAAATGCAAATTAGTCACACATGACCAGGGCGTCATATTTGTCTAATAGGAATTACAAATTTCAAAGATTGATACAATAAAGTAAAAATGCATTTAGTGGCTAAAGAATATGCAGGAAACCATTAAAAATAAACTTTGAAGACAATGGGTACACAAGTACAATACTACAAGAAGATCATTGAAAGAAAAGATGAGCAGTTCAAATCTCCACTTCTAGACCTTTCTACCTCATCCAGCCGTCAGTACAATTATGGATCCTCTATCTATCTTTTATGTCTGTCAGTCAAAAACCATTGCTCTGGAGTTCTAAAACATAATATGTCAGACCTGTAAATCTTCAGCCAATTGTCTGATTTCAGCCAATTTTACTATCAGAGTGAACTTGAAAAGTCATTAGTTTTTGTTTCCACATTGCTATTTTCTTTGGAACACGAAATGTTTCAGACTATTTTTTTGTATTGGCCATTTACACCCCTGATATGTTTAACCCCCTCCATCCTTGTTTATTTTCCTTTCCAGCTCTACGTTCTCCGACACCACCATCTCCCATCGTACTTGCTGATACTTGCTGATGTACTGCCAGAGGAACCTCTGATCCTTTTAGCTTTGTTTTCCTCACCACTATTAGATCTGCCTGAAGTCGGCAAAGTGACTCAACAAAAGTCTAGCATGAATCGACCGATTCATAACCAAACCCTTCACCTGAGAGTCTTCTCATTTCGACAACAATAATCAGTTTCCATTTCCAGGGCTAATTTCGGTAAAAATAGATAAATTGATGTGAATGGGAAGTGAAAGTGACAAATTTCAGCTTGTTACTGATCAACAAAGCAAGACTGATAAGTAAACATTACAACTAATAATTAGTAACTAACTTCTGTAGAGAAGAGTTAGGTGTAATTGTAATGGTTCCGTGTACTTTCTGTATCTAGGGTGGCTCGCGATCCGACACAATATCAGGCCGGCGGCGTCTAGAAAGGAGAAATTTTATCGTCGCAATGGTGTGACCGTGGTGATGGAAATGTTACTTAATGTTAATGTTAAGGAAGTGAGTATTCGCATCCGGGATGCGCATAAAATTATTATTATTCGCATCCCGTTGAGTCTTTGTCTCTCTTTGTAAGGGGAATAACCCTTGAACTGTTTCTCTCGTTAGGGTTTTCGGGTTAGGATCTGAGGGACAGGAGACAAAGACTCAACAGGATGCGAATAATAATAATTTTATGCGCATCTCAGATGCGAATAACGGCAGCCTAATGTTAAAACATTCTTTCTTGTTAGTGAAGGATGTACGTGTGTTTTCTGCTTCAATCTGTGGGAGCATACGGGGCTGCACGTATTCTACGATTTATCTGAGACTGGAAAAGATTTTGATTTATCACTGACTGAATAAGCACCGAGGCTAGGGGTACAAAGAAACTAATGAATTCTGTAATCAATAGAAACAATGTCGGTAATGGTCCCATTTCATTATGTCAACACTGACTGACAGTCGGAAATCCAAAATCGGGTCAATTCAGTTGAGAGAACAATCCTCAGGCCTGTAAATCTTCACCCAATTGTCTGATTTCAGACTTTTTTACTATCCAAGTGGACTGAAAAACCATTATGTTTTGTTTCCACATTGCTATTTTCATTGGGATTTAATACGAAATGTTTCAGACTATTTTCTTTATTTGCCATTTACACACCCCTGCATCCTTAGCATTGTGTGTCTGTGACAGTCACCAATGGCGTCAGTCGTGATATCGGTTTGTCTATTCCATTTCATCAGAAAGGGCGAGGTAAGTAATATATAATGATATGATAATTTTGTTCTCATTTCACAGGCCTTAGATTAGTAGTGCGAAGAGAAAATAATCTGGATGAAATAGATTTGTTATTGATATTATTGAGTATGTAGTAATAAATGTAGATGCGTGCGTACTGCTACTAAAGAACCAACCAATCGTGTTTAAAACTAAAACTTTCATCGAGAAATAGCTAGCTCAAAATTCATGCATTAAAAATACATTTTGTATCACACTAGGACTAGAGGCACGGTCTATCTACCGTTTGTTGAATGCATCGGAATGCGAGATTTTAAGACCTGCTCTTGATTTGCAGCTTTCCTCGCCAATCTAATTTGATTTGATGATAATCATAGTCGAGTACTTCTGTTCTCTCTGCATACAAAAATGACGAAATAAGATTAAAAAAAAGATATCTCCTGTTCATGAATGTGAAACAAACGTGTATGTGAGATGATTCAAGAGCTATCTGTAGTGTAGTAGGATAAATGCGTGCGGCAGCCCCGTCGTCTAGTCTGCCTGATTCAGGCTGTCCATCCGACGGTCTGACACTACTCGGTCCTGGCCACATTTGGATCTGCTGAAGTTTTTTTTGTTTTCTCTTACTTTATTATTATTTTTTACAAAGAATGATTTTCCCCTCTTGTGTTCAATAGTTGCATTTATACCATTGACTATTACTGTATAACATATCTCTATTTGTGCAAGGTGCAGCATTATTTTATACAATAGTCTGATATCATCATGATAATGCATTGCTTAATTGTTTCAGTTTGTACAGCATGCTGTTAATGTTTGTTTTATCTGTTTAAGAAAATGTTATAGTATAGCTGTCAGATTTGGATATATATTATATTATATGTTTTTTTAAAAAGAAAGGTTGTGTCCCTCATGTCCCTCATGTCCCTGATGTCATGTGTTCGATAATATATATATATTATCATCTACTGTATTTTATTATTTACTCCGTGTTCAGATGTTAGTGAAGTATGCAGACCTGAAAGCGTTGCGACTGCAAGCGATAACCCAAAAGTTTGGACAATTTGGACTGAAATAAGGCTTGTTGTGGTGAATTCCAATTTTTTTTTTGCGGGCATATATATAATATTAATATTACGATAAATGCCATCAGGTTTTTTTGTAATGCTATATCTGTGCTTTAGAAATTCAAACAATAGCATCAGGCCAGAGCATCAACTGATTCGATCACAACTCATTAAATTAATGTTTTGTTTACACGTTAAAGAAAATACACCCACACACAAATTATAGACAAACAGTCAATCAATGCTTCTAGTACGTTCAGGGTTGGGAGAGCAACAGTTCCTGATCCGTAGTAGTATTTCCAGGCTCTGTGTTTTGTCAAAGGTGGTTTATGGGGCATCATCTACCTCATTCACCATTTAGGACTTGGCGTGGAGCCGGGTGTCGACACTGCTAGCGTATTAGTATTAGGCATTGGATAACAAAAGAAAACTATTACCTTAATAATGATGAACAACATTGAAGTTGAGGTTGTCCAAATGTGTGGAGATGAAAGGGGAGGCTTGAAGTGCTGTGTCTATAGAAATAGAAATGGTTTGGTCGCAGATGAGCTTGGAAACCTGTCTTGTAATATAAACTATTACAGCATTGTCTTGTTGTATATATAATCCTAAGGGGGAAAGGAATTTCTTCTCCTTCTTTTTGAGATTTGGCATTTCATTGTGTAGGTACCACCACCTGTAGCGTGTTTCTTCCTGTTTTACTACGAATCTTTTTCATAGCCTTCTTGTTTGTGGGTGACAGTGACAGTACAGTGGAAGTCGGATTCGACGAGGTCGTCGGGACTGACGACATGATCTCGTTGTATGCGACCTCTCGTTATACTGACGTTGGGTATAGCGAAAAGTCGCATAAAGGGATTTCAACTGGCCCCGTTGTAGCCGACTTCTCGTTGAATGTGACCTCCTCGTTAAATCCGGCGCCCACTGTATGTAGATCGTAATCTCTATTCTCTTATTGTTCTACGCTTTTATATAATTCCTTTTATCGTGTCAATCTCATTTGTTATTGTTATTTTTATGGTAATTTGTTACCACTATCAACAATACATTTGTATTTGTATATATATATACAAATAATTTACATAATTTGTTGCGTCAGAAGCATTTTGTTATCCACCTGTACAACAACAAGGGACATTTTTTTCCGGTTGTTGTTGTTACTATTACTACACAACCGACATTGTTAGCAGCACTGCCAGAGAAAGTGGTTTGTTTCATATTCATATCGTGTATAGTGATTTCAGTTGAGATTTGTAACATTGTTAAAATTGTTACTGTTAGTAAATTGTTACTATTACTTTAACACTGTTCAAAACTTGAAGATCTCCTCATCCCCAATAATTGATATATATATATATATATAATGATAATTCAGGCCTGTAAATCTTCACCCAACCAGTTGTCTGATTTCAGACTTTTTTTTTACTATCCAAGTGGACTGAAAAGCCATTAGTTTTTGTTTCCACATTGATATTTTCATCGGGATATGAAATGTGTCAGACTATTTATTTTAATTTGCCATTTACATCCCTGTGTATTAATCTTTATTCCATCCTGACAGGAAATTCTTGTCATAGATGTTGTAGATTTTACCCTGCGGTTAAAAAAAATACCAAGGACACGAACGAAATTATTTGACTACTTCAACAAGGCAGACAAGTTAAGGGGTTCTAATTGTTTTAATGAATGAGTTAGAATTCCATTTATTGTCTCAAAGGGCACTTTGTCATTTTGCGTTCGATTCCGAATAAGTCGTGGATATTTTCTGTCATCGCTTAGAATTGCTATACACAAGAGAGTAAACAAGATTGGGGGAGCAGGCACTGGACTATTGAGAAATATTCAAGAAAGGTACAAGGTTTCCATTAGATGGAGATATAGATGATCAGTGCCGAAAGACGAAGCCTAGGGAAGAAAATAAGAAGAAAAAGCATTTTTCGTCAATTTCGACTTGTACCCTCAGTCTTCCTAGGCTTAATTTTGTTTATAAGTTTTACAGATATTATTATTGTCATCTTTGTTGGTATGTTAATGATTTTTATTAAATACACGACATATCTGCATTGGGATATAATGAATATCTGTTCCATTTTTGGAAGGAAAGAAATAATATATAGGTAGTGATATTAGTGGATACATCATCGTGTAATGGGTTTTTTAACAAATTGAAGTACAGTGAGCGCCAGATTCAACGAGGTCGCATTCAACGAAAAGTCGGCTACAACGAGGCCTATTGAAATCTCTGTATGCGTTTTTCGTTATAACCTGACGTCACGTATAACGAAAAGTCGCATACAACGAGATCATGTCGTCGGTCCCGACGACCTCGTTGAATCCGACTTCCACTGTGCAATGTAGTACAAGTAAACATATCTTACATATTATTATTATCTTTGATATTTCAATATCGTATTTTTAATTATCCTTTTGATTGTATCTTCATTGAAAATGTTATTTGATTTGTTTAGTCATTCTGTCCATTGTAATGGTCTGTCTTATTATACATATACAGCTGACAATAACTTGTGGGCACAGAGCATTGATTAGGTACGTAAATTGTTGCGGTTGAAATTGTTCTAGTTGGCAGTCCAGCATTCATCACGGAGAATACTGCTTGAATATCAAATCTTTATTATTATTATTTTGTTGTTATTGTCATTGTAGAAGAAATGTTCAACTCAGTTAAAGAGTATTTTTTCAAAACTCGCTTACGCACGGTAGTCGAGTTTTCCAAAAAAAGAAAAGAGGTTTCTTTCTCACTGCCTAAATGGGTAAATCAACGATATTCTAAGAAAACGTTACACACCAAAAACTCGTTTTATTTTTATTGATACGAGATTTAGGTTCAAACATCAGCTGTTTACAAGCACAATTGGACACTGACTGAATGGGAGTTTTTCTCAATTTCTGAGAATTTATCAAAAATGGCTTAGCGAGTTTTCGAAAACCACTCTTCAATTGTATTCTTATTTTTCCCCATGCTGTATGCTATGATGTAGAAATCAAATGTGTACGGTACTGATGTCCATTTCTCACAAAATAAAAACTAACATTTGTTTATTTTTACAATCATCTTTTATAGTTATTCTCATTATTGATGTATTGTATTATTGTTTTTTCTTTGCAATTAATTGTCAAATCGAATTAATTAATCTCAGTATAAATGCCAAAGTCGATATTTTGACATTGACACAATTTAACAGAAACTTGTCGGTCAAGTTGTGTTGTGATTTTAGTTGATTTCTAAAAACTTCTTACAAGAGTCTTGATCTTTGGTCTGACAATTCCGTACCCTGACAGCCATTTTATAGGAACTGGTTGGAGTGTGTGGGTAAGAAGTGGTTCGAACCCGGATAAGAACACCCGACAGTAGTAGTCCACTTGAGAGAGGCGTATAAACGTCACTTCCCCATCCAGAGGTTTACTGCGATTCTAATGATAATCCCAGCAAGGCCAACAAGATCTTATGGCTTGATTTTGCCGTGCGAGTTCAAGCCCTATCGGGGATGGAGTCCCTCAACCTCTGGCGGCTTTGATTTTATATCATTATTACAATATATATATATATAGAATTAGCACTTGTTGTCTATTTCACGCACACCATGGAAAATTGGGTGAAGATGATCCATCGTGAAAGATAAATGTATTTGCAAACTTTATTTTATTCATTGGATTATTATCAATGTAAAATGTAAAGTTGCAAATTAGAAAAATAACTATTAATTACCAGTGGCATAGTAAGGGGTCCGAGGTTTGAATCCTAATCAGAAAACACTCGGCTTTCTACTCTCTGGTTTGGATCCTGACAAGAACTGAACACTCAACGTTTTCCCTCAGGAATTTGGGCATTCTCACTCACTCCTAGGTTGGGAAAGTAATCTGCGATAGCTTAGCGTCATATCTGGAAGGTGGCTTCTGTCACGACATGTTTAGTGTGTATAATTAGTATGTTAGGAGAGAATACATCCATGAATTACTAGACATACTAACTATACTGGACTGTAAGATAAATAGTTGGTTATTCCCCTTTGACCATACAAATCACATTTTCACCCTATATTATGGTGTATAAATTTAGAGACAGGAAATTAACCCATGGAATACTAGTTAACTATAAAACAATTATGCGGTTATCCCCCTTTGACCATAAACTGAGCATGACAAATTTCTCTGACACTTTCGTTTTTTGTTGGTTTCAATATGTATACATTCTGAGGCACTGTAACTGCATGGGTAACTAGTAAATGAAATAATCATAGGGTTATTTCCCTTTGACCATTAATGGCAACTTAATCCGACTTGTGTAGTTAGTGGTTCCTAGTGTAGTAAACTAGTGAAGTGAAGTCTGAACATGGATAAAATCATTTTCATCATTTATTGACAGTCACGGCTATACCTTTGCTAGCTTTGTTATGTAGCCAATGTAGTTAACACATAAGTGTGTTAACTCGAACAAGAGTCATCCTTAAATTTATGTAATCTTCAGCGGCATAGATTTGACTTGTACTTGTAATAATAATAATAATAATAATAATAATGGATAGCATATGTAGAGCGCATCTCCACATTAGTGGTTAATGACAAAAATACATCACTGTGTAAATCTCTAGTCAAATTGCAACAATTCAACTAAGAGGAGAAATTTGTTATTTTTCCACGTGCTCAGCCACTACAAAATCTGTCATATCTTTAAAGAAAAATTTAAAAATTGGCCTTTATTGTCCCAAAGGGCTCATTTTCATTTCGGGTTCAATTCCAAAAAAAGACCGAAACAACCTGTGCGTCAGCCGCAGAGCAATATAGAATATAGGCAATTGGAGTTAAGTTTCTATATATCTATGATTTGTTGCACAGTGGGCTGATCACCGTAGTTCTTGAGATCCATAGTATTTCCAAGCTCTGTGTTTTGTCAAAGTAAAGAAGGCTAATGGGGCATCTATCTCACATTCATCAAAAAAATTAAAAGACAAACAACGCTCCTTCACTCGAAAAAACAGAAAGAAAGACACTGGGATTTTTTTTCATTGCAACAATTCCATTATTCTTGGTTAGGTAGATGAACAGAAGTTTTCCTGTTACAAACCGAATTAAAAATGAAAAGAAAAAAAGATTATGCTGCTAGCACTGGGAACAGTATATTATATAATATGTCTAAATTATCGTAATACACAATAATACGTGGATATTCATAAACATAATATATAATACATTATACATAAATGGTTATATATATGCATGAGGCGATACGAAACAATACACACAAACCCCCCAACACTACCCCTAGTAGTATGCGATGACACCACAACATTAGACACCACTTGGACACCACTCCCACCACACAATGTCGCGTTCACCTTCAGCAATGAAGCTGCGACAGGATTGGATTGGATGCCTACAACTGTAGCTACTACTACTACTATTGCCATGCTGTGTGTGGGTCCCGTGTTGGCGTCGATGACAATGTAATTAAAATTCTGTCGGCAGGTACAAACAACCCTCACACTACGATGGTGGGAACACAATTATGGCGATATGACATGAGGCGATACGAAACAATACACACAAACCCACCAACACTACCCCTAGTAGTATGCGATGACACCACAACATTAGACACCACCTGGACACCACTCCCACCACACAATGTCGCGTTCACCTTCAGCAATGAAGCTGCGACAGGATTGGATTGGATTGGATTGGATGCCTACAACTGTAGCTACTACTACTACTATTGCCATGCTGTGTGTGGGTCCCGTGTTGGCGTCGATGTAATTCAAATTCTGTCGGCAGGTACAAACAACCCTCACACTACGATGGTGGGAACACAATTATGGCGATATGTAGCAGAATTTCTTTCGCTGGCTACTGTAGCATTCATTCTTGATAGCCAGAGAATTACAAATCTACAAAATCCAAATTGTAAACTTGAAATTCCATTTCTCAATATCCCTATCCCTATCCCTACGGTATCACAAGTTTTGTAATTAGGCTATTCTCTCTCTGGAGTGTAAGTCAAATTTGAAGAATCATTGTTTTACGTGTATACCAGGTACAGATTTTCTCTGAGGAATAAATCTATTGTAAGACGCTAGCTAGATTCAAGTTATGGAAACAAGTTTTTAACTTATCAGTAACGAAAAAATACTAAAATATATACAGTAATCTCAAGTGAAACAAACAAAACCGATGAGACGGCTATACTATACTATAAGTTATAAGTATAAAATTTGATCTACAGGACTTGCAATTTCAAAGAATGACTTTGGTGATGAAATAAAAAATGAAAATGACGATGACGAAGCCACCTCATTACAACCAGTGACAGTGGTTAATTCTATCACTGTAGTATAGTGGAAGTCGGATTCAACAAGGTCGTCGGGAGTGACGACATGATCTCGTTGTATGCGACCTTTCGTTATACGCGACGTCGAGTGTATAATGAAAGGTCGCATACATACAGGGATTTCAACTGGCCTCGTTATAGTAGCCGACCTCGTTGAACCCGGCGCCCACTGTATACTCCAATATGGGTATATATCATTTCATAGTATGTAGTAGTAGTAGTAGTCGAATAAAAGGATCAAACATAGCGTCTAAAAAAATGGCCACCTATTCAGTAATTCATAACAGTAACAGTACATAATATTGACAATAATAATAATAATAATAATAATCATAATAATAATAATAATAATAATAATAATAATAATCATAATAATCATAATAATAATAATAATAATCATAATAATAATCATAATAATCATAATAATAATGATAATAATCATAATAATAATAATAATAATAATCATAATAATCATAATAATCATAATAATAATAATAATCATAATAATCATAATAATAATCATAATAATAATAATAATAATAATAATAATAATAATAATAATAATAATGATAATAATAATAATAATCATAATAATAATCATAATAATAATCATAATAATAATCATAATAATGATAATCTTCATTTCATCCCGACAGGAAATTCGTTTTACACAGACGTGTCATCATAACAATTCAAAGAAAGCATTACACAATCAGGACATTTGAACATAGCAGTGACATAATAAA
>JAULCB010225803.1:0-13437 GCA_032358575.1 Dendronotus rufus
CATTAATTCAGTGTCAGGCACGTGCTGACAAGGATTTACGACCGCTCGGGGCCCCTCGGCGGTGATAACGGGACTGCGACTAAGATGCTTGATTTCGGGGTAAAAGGGACGCCGTGAGCATCGCAAACTCTAGAGTAACGAGATGAAAAATTACCGTTAATTTTGTAAATCTGCTAATGATTTGTTATTATCATATCAACAGAAAAGAATACACAACCGTTTGAATTCCATTGTGAGACAGTTTAATACAGTCCATAATGTTTTTCAAATATATTACAAAATCATTGAAACTTGAAAAATAAAATCCTGTAATAAATTTTTTAAAGAATAGGCAAGCTAAACAAAAAATGAAAAAATAAACAAAAACAATCAACTTCCTTATCTGGCTGGTGAGAAGCACACACACACACACACACACACACACATACATACACACACACACACACACACACACACACATTTCCCGTACCTTTCTTGACTTTGAGTGTGACAGCTGTGGAGAGTTCTGCCGGTTCACTTCGACCGGCGGGGTTCTCAGAAAACACTCGGAATGAGTAGGACTGGCCCTGGAAAGGTCAGAGGTCAGGGAATTATTTTCATTTATTCACTTCATTGCCCAGTAGTTAAAACCATTTTAGGTAGACATAGAAAAGTGTATAAGGGATTAATAATTAAAAAAAACTATTGGATCTTAATTCTCTGATCAGAATTTGTTGTGAGGACTTTCATTATAGATTTTAACGAATTACTACATCCTTGAAATGAAAAGAAAATCTTCAGTATTTCTACTCAGATGATGATGATGATAATAATGATGATGATGATGACGATAATGATGATGACAATGATGAAGACGATAATGATAATGATAATAATGCAATAATGATGATGATGATGATAGAGAAGCAGGTGGTGATGGACGGTACTTCTACTCGTCATGCGTATCATCATTCACCCTCCTCGTTATTAATTACCTGGGCCAGTTTTCTGACGGCCACCCACGTAGTCTTGCCCGACACCTCGGCCACCGTGTGCCATTCCTGGCTGTCGGCCGTTCGTTGCTGGACGACGTATTTGCTGATGTCGCCGACGTGGTCGTCTTCGGGCGGAGACCACACTAAGGTGAGAGCATCCCTGTCAATCTTCTCTGCTCTCAGATTTTCTGGCATCGATGGTTTGTCTGTGCGTGAAATGAGATTTAGAAAGAAAGAAAGAAAAAAAAGGCGGGGAGGGTGAAAACAAGAGTAGAAGAACGTAATCATATTATTTTTCAGCTCTTTGTTAAAAAAATTATAAATAGTGATGAATTTCCTGACACTTGGAAATTTGGTCATTGTGTAAGTTCTATTCCATTTGTATTACTAAATGGAAAGAACAAAAGTCCTGACAACAATGAAATGAGACATTTCTTCTGCAAGAAGTCTTGATTGCTCATAACACATCAACTTGAACAATTCTAAGAAAGATCAAAATAATGAAACGTAGATTATAATGCATTGATAATAGCGGTGTTTTGTAGAATAAGATGAGGTTGAAACATGACAGAGTAAATAAATAAATGCTTATGAGGGGCATCGGAATGGAGTAACAGTGATAGACAAAAGATGAACAATTATCAAGAGAAAAAGACATTAAAAGACAATTTTTCAAAACTTTGATAGCTAGTGATTGAAGACTCCAAAACTCCACAGTTCATTCCATTTCTATCAGACGTACTAATTAATAATGTCTGATAAACGACAGAGCAAGATAGCCCACTAATAGTAATTTCATTCCATATTTCAATTCTTTTTCTTTGGACTTATTGGGAATTCTTCCTTCCAAACGATTGGAATGTAGCCAGAATACATGCCACATTATATCAAAATAATTAGAGGTGAAAATGAGCTACAGACGACCTGATTTTGTGTCTAAGGTCACCAGCAAGAGAAAATTTTACCTTTTTGGTGTTGTATCTCTTGTTCGGGGTTTTTCAATTTTTTTCGAAAGTCATTGTTGTGAAATACAACACAACATATTATATTCATGCCTTGCTTGTATACCGTGAGTATGATTGTTAGTATAAAAGAACTGGTTATAAATCATCAACGATTTGTGACATCTCAATGTTTTGTTTCTGTTTTGTTATTCTATTCCTTATACCACTTTTGCAGTGTCGGCACCCAGCTCCATGTTCAGCCTTAAATGGTGAATGAGGTAGATGCCCCAATCGCCACCTATGACAAAACACAGAGCAAGGGAATACTACGGATCAAGAACTACGGCAGGCAGTTGATCAGTCCACTGTGCCCGTCCTTGAATGGTGCTATGAGCAATACACAGGACGCATTACTCAGGTGCTAACCATATACATTTTATGTTGCCTTAGTGTTGTGTCTCATTCATACATTATGTGAGAATGAGAGGACCTAGCCAGGCCCTTTTCTGCATTTCCCCCATTTCTCTACGTTCCTATTCATGACCATAATAGTAGGACAGATACAAGTACAGTGGGCGCCGGATTCAACGAGGTCGCATTCAACAACAAGTTGGCTACAACGAGGCCAGGTGAAATCCCTGTATGCGACCTTTTGTTATACCCGACGTCGCGTATAACGAGATCATGCCGTCAGTCCCGACGACCTCGTTGAATCCGACTTCCACTGTATTTATTTACTTAATTAATTTTGTCAATTTCACACTAGAAGACAAAAATTCATCCCTGAAGATAAAGAAAGAAGTAAGAGACGAGGTTTATATTTTCGGTATATATATCTTTGTTTTATTGGAGGGAATGTGTGTCTACATCAGAAGGCAGGGTAAGGTTCAAATGCTGCAATCCTTACAAACAGTTTTACAAATACAATAATATATTTTTGCCGAGCAAACCAAACTAAAATAACAAAGAGATAGATAGTGAAAATACATTGTCGTCTTCTGCCAATAACAAGGCATATATATATATATTTGGGGTAACTCTGAAGACTACACGAAATGTCAGCAGATATAATATGTTTTATCATCACACAAACAATTTTCTTTTATTTTTCTTTCGCTAACTTAGTCATAGTTTTTCCATAATTTTTCAAGGCTGTGTAAGTGTTCTCTTCAGTCGTTGTATAGATATTCTAGACATATTTTCTGGGTAAAAATTTATGATTTTATAACACAGAATAATTTTTAAGTTTTCCTTTACTTTGTTATTCTGCTTGTGAATAAAATCTACAAAAGCATTGTATAGGCCTACTTGACGAAACTGTTAGAGAACAACAGTGACAAAAAAAGCCAAAACAATTTTGTGATTTATGCACACAAAAACGCTGCACAGAGCACACATAGATCATTCATCATTATAATATCGGAAACCATTCAAAACGTATTCGTATTAAAAGATAACACATAATCCTGTAGTCTACACTTCTAAGGAAATGGCAAAATCTCATTTCAGACTGGAACAATCGGAAACTGAATAACTAACTACATCTATTCTAGCATTAATTCATTTTCAGTTATCGTCGTCCCGTGCCGACTTCTCTAATCATCTTTTCTACATCGGAATCGGATTATAAGCTCTACATACAACGTGAGGCCTTATGAGTAGTTGGGATAAAAGGGAATAATCAACCTCACAGTACTTAGGGAAAACCAATCACCAATCACCAATCCATTGACAAACCGAAACTGTCTGTATGTTAACTAATATTATTTGGAAACAACTTTAAAACCAAAAATTAGGGAAAGTATTTAAGGGAAAAAAAACTGTTATAAAAACTTAAAAAATCAACCCAAACTAACACTCAAGTTAAAAACGATAAATAAAAATTGTGTGAAAATAAATTCAAATTGTGAGAATAGTTATTGTGAATTAGCAAGCCAATACAACAAAGAGCAAAAAACAATGAGAATACATACTATTCCAATCAAACACATTTTGTTTCAGTGTTATTGTCACCACGACATTCAGTACAGGTAGTAGAGAGATAAGGGGAGTTAATTGGGCTAAAATAATACATATATATATACAAATCACAATTTGCGACAAACCCCAGAGCTGCGTATAGCGCGGATATGTGAAAACATTTCCTTTGACTTTGAGAAGAAAAAAAAAAATTCACTTTATCATAGTGTCGTTCTGGTTACTCCTGGTTAATAAATATTCAGCAATGAGTAAGTAACTTTAAAATATTACAATGCCCCCATTATTTTCTTTCCTCTTTATTGGTATGTATGAAGCTTTGAGGAGTGTATCTAGGCTTTGCCATCAGGTGAGAGAAGCGTACTATCGTATTTATTTCTTATGATGACAGGAGCGTACTATTCATCATCGTATTATTTATTTCCTCCTAACGGGCTAGAACCTCCCCTCGATGGAGCCGAAGTCCAGCCTGTCGCCTACGTAGCTGAGGGGATTGTCGGCAAAGACACGATAGAAATATTCAATTCGCTGTTGGATGGTCTGCGTCATGTACACTTCGATACACGGCTCCAGATTGGGTGGCAATGCCGACATCCCCAGCCAATTCAAGCCCGAGTACTCTGTCATTAGGTCAAGGTCACCGTGGTGGTGGTGGTGGGTGGTGGTGGTAATAATGGTGGGGGGTGGGGGGGGGACGATGGGGTGTGGGGGGTAGGAAAGACGTGGTGGGTGTTATTTGTGTTAAACAACAGGAATGTACAACAACAATCCATTCAACATAAAATCATATTCTATCACGATGGTCAAAGCTTATAAATTGACCACGTTCTTTCAACGTTCTATTTGTGTTGCGTTATAGATTTGTTTAAATCACTTCTATTTGTTTAGCACGATACGTTAATTAAGGAATAATGGTGGTCAGAAATGTGGGGAATTTTTTAGCATATATATAAATAGGATGGAGATACTAAAACGGCATCTTGAACGACATGCTATATTTAATTACCAATTAATTGTTTACAATATTGTATGTCATGAATCAATGAATTTCAATGAATATCACAGACACCTCAAGAAGTCAAGGTCTAGTCTTTTTGATAGCTTCTCGGTTTGTCCCACATGTCTGACCATGACTATTAAACCCACTACTGACAATTGTAAACCCAACACCATTACAACACTGTTCCTTAGAGGCAACAATTTGTATAGTCTGTGATATAAATAATATATACAATACCAACACAACAACAACAATAATAATTTCATAAACCACACTTAAACAGTCGTGCAAAATGAATTAACGGCAACCAGTTGCAATAATTTACAACAAAAAATACATCAATTACAAATAACTCTCTAAAACCAAAATGAAATTGACACAAATGCAAAACAGTGTCCTTGTGTCCTAAAACAAATTTACTGATGCAAAAAGTAAGCTATTAAACAAAAGTGAGCAAATCTAAAAACAGATAGGCCTACTATCGAACAAAAATAAACAACAAATATCATTCTTGTAAAGATGTAAAGATTTATAAGTTGGTGTAATTCCCTGTAGAACCAAATATATATTTTTATGTATTTTTCTTTTTTACTTATCGTTATACTTAAACAATTTCACACGTAAATCGAAACAAAACATCATGATGTTCAGTAGAGGGAATTGCACTTATTTTTTAATGTAATATTTTTTCAAAATAAAAAAAAAGAAACACGGCACAACCAGAGAAAAGTTCATGCTGAGAGAGATGCAAACAATCGTGCAAAGAGAGAGACACCAGTTTTAGAATGGCACATCAATGTAATGACATGCAACGCATTTTAAAGGGCCCTATAATATCTAAGATAGCATTTATTTAACATGTGTCATTTATCAAACTATACCACCATTTGTGGCATAAAGAAAGGAAATCATTCGTCCCCACTTTTAGGGTTGTTTCATTTGCTTTTCAATTTTGTCATTCCTTCAATTGATAAATTTTGGCGTTCTTTCCTTTTCAACTTTTATTATTTTATTATCTACCCACAATTGTTAAACCAGTAACCCTTTTGTGAAGTCAACACATCACTAGAATCTTTTTGACTGCTATTATCATTTCAATTTATGCATGACTAAATGAAAGCGGAATGTTTCTGTATGGAATTTCAACACAATATAAACATTGATGGAAATAAAAACATTTTCAGTTTGTAAAAAGACTTGTATAGCTATCAATATCCATCTAACACTAAATTGAAATGTGTGACAAAAACAAATACTCTACAAATAGTCTTAATCTATTGCTTTTCCAGGAAAGCTTTTTGCACTTTTCATTGATTCTTTTACCCTCACATTTCGGTCTTGCATGTGTGTTCCGTTATTGAGAAATTTCTATCTATTTTTTTTTTCAATTCTTGAAGTTTCATTTCAGCCTCTGATTCTATTTGATAATTGCCTCCTTATGTTGTGCCGAGTACTATTACTATCAACTCTATCGTGTCCTACTTTATTCTCTCATTCTCTATGGCAAGGCAAAAACCGTTGGTGAATAATGCTAACACAGTGCGGCAATCACGAATCTTCAGATTCAAAAGAATCTGTCAAACATCCAATCTTTGAAAAACAACACACACACAAAAACAAACCTTAAATGTTAATTGCAGAATTTCTTCGCAATTGTCTTCTGAATTCCGGTTACTTGCTTCAGTGTTGATTCAAAAAGTTGAAAAAAGTCGTTGGGGACTAAAAGACACCCACGTTCTTTCGGCTCATTTCGTTTCCGATATATAAAAAAAGCTCATTGGTAGTATTCTTGTCCTTCATTTTGATACCTTATTATCATGGAACCCATTTTTTGAATCTTTCAAAAGCTCTTGATGAAACCATTTTCATCAATAATGAAAGATATTTCCATGTTGATTTCATCGCGGCAAATGGAGAATAAACTGAGAAGTTTTGCAAGTCTTCAATTTTGAAATCCTTCTGACACAAAAGAAGATTTTCATTTGTTTCTTTTTTTTAACCATGTGCAATCAACTATTAATGAAAATAAGATCTATATATAGAATCAGAAGTAGAAAACCAAGACTGGCAGGGATGACTCGCTAGTGAATCCTTTAAAAGGTGGAATGTAACGAGGGATGTCTACTAGAGATACAGGGGGATTGGTGGTGGGGACATCTAGATGAATCATGACAATGGGGGAGGGGGGGGGGGATTGATGCAAAATATATAGGCGTAAAATGATTTAATATCATTGCCCTATTATCATACGTATTATACAGCTGTGGACGTATGTGTGGTGGTGTGCCATAACCCGCCGTAAGTTGCAGAATATTTCAAAATAGAAAAACGCAAGTATTAGTATTAGTGAAAATAAAAATCCCTCCTCATGATATCTTTAACGTTCATGTGAATTTTACTCAACAATGTTTCCCCTTTTCCTGAATAATATATTCAGCTAGAATTTAACTACAGTATATGCAAAAAGGCAACCTTGATATCCAACAGGTTTTGTCCGGCCACCATCACCACCACACATAATATTATGAACACAAGTCAATCAATTCAATGCTAAGGTTTGGGTGGCGGCAGCTAAGAATCTAGGGAACAAAATATACGGGGCATCACTTTTGTGGCTGATAAAAGATTGACAGCAGGAATTCATATGATAAAAAGATTCAAACCAGAAATTGATAAACATATGAAATAGAGGCAGAGGGGGAGTAGGGGGGATGAGAGGGGAATGAGATAGTTGTAAAGACTTGGTGAGAAAAGAAAAGAAACCTTGTGCAAGGATCACTATCAAACAATTTGGATGGACGGATGGTGGGATGAAAATGAAAAAACCTTTCTATCCTACTCAAACTGCCTTTAGTTGACTGGTGGGACACAAAAACATCGGCGTCGAAATATTTTTAATCTTATCAACTTTCCAGTTTTCCAAAACGATTAGAATCAAATTAAAAAATCAGTCTTGCATTTATCATTCTTATCCTATGCAAAGAATTCATTTTTTTTAAAAAGAACATCCTAAGAAATGAGAATGTAATTGACACAGCTCCAATTTTTAGAGCAAATTAGATCTTTTCTTCATCAGCTATTTTTTGTGTCACACCAGAAGAAAAAAAACCCAGAGCATAGAGAAATTAAATATATTATACTGTCAATAAAATCAGACAGTATTCGCAAAGGACATAATTTTTAGCCCCAGGATGGATTTCTTGTACCAATCTTTCTTTCTCAATTGCCTTTAAACCTCTCTGCACTTTGGTTTGATATGAGAGTATGAACTTCCTCCACCGTTTTCTATCACGGCTTCTTCTCTTTGCATCATTTAACGTTAAATTCTTCTACCTATCATTATCAAATAGTATGGCTGTCAACATGTTCATTCTTTATTTTCTGTCTCTCTTTCTCAATGCTCTAGGACGATGGCATAAAAGAATCATTGCCTCCCCCATCGTAATGGTGAAACAAACAATCAATGGAAATGAAATGTCTACTCACCGAATATTCTCTTGGGAATGATGGGTAATTCAGACTCGAGCGGCTTGCTGCGGCCACACTTATTCTCTGCGTAGATTTTGAAGTAGTATTCCCTGTTCTCGTAGAGGGCAGCACAGGTGAAGTCGACCGTCCCAGCGTCCGTTCTGCCACAGTACATCCAGGCCCGTTTTCCATCCTCTCGGCATTCCACGATGTACGAAGTGATGGGTAGACCTCCGTCGTAGCTCGGGGCTTGCCATTGGATGGTGGCAGAGTCCCTCGTGATTTGAAGAGCTTTGATTGGGCCTACGGGACTAGACGGAGCTTCTGACAAACAAAACGAAACAAATCAAGTTAGAAACAATTTTTTAAATGCAAATGTTTTCCACAATCCTGCTAACAATAAAGACAGGTTTTATCTTAATTCAAGGAGCATCATGTTGAGAATTCTCAGAAATTATTCACCAAAACTTTACGATATCCGACAGTTTCAAACAGATCTTTGTCTTTCCGTTGAAGTTGTATCCAATGACAATGTCAACAAGAACCCTCTATCTCATTGCTCAAAGATGAATAACTCCGGTCTACTTGGTGCCTCACCGTACAAGCTCTTGGGTCGCACGGTAGAATCCGTCTCCAGCGGCTCACTGAGGCCGACCTTGTTCTCGGCCACAACGCGGAATTTGTAGTCCACGCCCTCCAGCAAGTTCTCGATCTGGTAGGAAGACAACAAAGATTACGGTATTTGATATAATATAACGCCCTTTGTCGACATATTATTTCATGCTATCACACATTGAAGATCTCTTACTTTTTCTATCTGATAATTTTTAAGGAAAACAAAACTTGGCAATCATAATAAATAAACCAAAAAAGGAAGAAAAAAAAGATTTAAAATTGCAACATTATCATATTCCAAAACTTTATTCTTAAAACTGTTGACCCCATACCAGAGATAGTAGCAGCAGTCATTATTACCTTGATACTCGTTTCGTCCGCGTTGAGACTGTCCACTCGACCCCAGCGAGGTCTTCGGGTGTCGAATTTCTCCACAATGTAGCCGGTGATTGGCGTACGACCGTCAAAGTCTGGCTTGTCCCACGACAGGACAACGCTGTCTTCGGTGATGTCGGACACTCGGAGGGGGCCTGAAGGGGCAGACGGTTTTTCTGTGGTGGATACGAAGGAGGAGTAGTGCAAGGGTTTTTAAATTGATGAGTGATCAATGGAAGACTAACTTATCTATTTCGCTTTATACCGTATTGCAGTGTAGAGTACAACTTCCGGGCTGAAATATCTTTGGATTAACATTTTTGGACAGGCAGGTGATCGACCCACTGAGTCAGTTATGCTTCAACCAGCCATTGGAAGAATGAAAGCTATACTAAATGTAAGCCTTGTTACCTTAAAAGATTTTTTGGGATTTGCATTAATTTCGCAAATAGATACATATTATTTGTCCTAGAGAAAAAAAAGTAAAATATGTGATTAAATATGTGAATAAATCACAGACAAATAGCAAATGAACAACTGAATTAATATCAATTGAACAAAACAAATAAATTTAAAATGATTTTTTTTTAAAACCTATTGAATAAATATATACATTGATAGGTAAACGAATACTCAAATAAACAAACAGAACTAAATAATCTAAACAGTAACAAAAGTAACAAAAGTAACAAAAGTAACCAAATTAACGAGACGCCATGTTAGTCCCACCCACCAAGAGGCCTTGAGGGGACGATGGAGGCGGGCAGGTAGCCGTACTCTCCCACGCCATACGCGTTCTTAGCGCTGACACGGAACTCGTATTCGTAACCCTCGATCAGATTCTTGATGGTGGCGGTGAATGTTGGGAACTCTGTGTCCAGCACGGGTACCCAGGAAGCCGCTTTGCCCTCGCGTTTCTCTACGACGTAGCTGGTGATCTTAGCGCCGCCGTTATTCCGTGGTTTCTTCCACTGGAGAGTGGCGGAACTCTGATCCAATCTGGTGCATTCAATGTTTTCAGGGGCACTGGCAGGTTCTAAAATGGACAAGTAAAAAGTAGCAGAATGTTATTACATATCACTAACTCTTTCCATTTTTAAAGATATTTCAGGCTTAGACTAATCATGTTATTCTTAATTTAAAAATGAAATAGTGCAATAAGAGGACAAGCTTCTACATATTATATGATGGATCAGCCACTTTCAAAAGTGTATTTCGTAAAATTCCTCTTTATTTACAACAATAATAATGAATGCAGAATCATATATTCAGCTCAAATTTTGCTGAAAGTAAAACGAAATGTCCATCCTCAAAACAATACATGTCATAGGTACCACCTACAGTGTGTTGAAAAATGTGTGTGATACTTTAGAATATATAGAGATTTCACGTCATAAAATGTTAATTGTTCAGTCAGCTCATCATATTCACTACATAAAACCAACTCAATCAATGTTGTTGAGACAAGGTAATAATAATAATAATAATAATGGATAGCATTTATATAGGTAGAATATTCTGGTCCCTAGTACTACTACTACGACCACACTCACCAATAGGTTTGATGGGCGTGACTGGTTTAGTCAGACTCAACGGTTCGCTGAGTCCCTCCTGGTTCTCCGCCATGACCCGGAAGTAGTAAGGCCTTCCTTCCAGCAGGTTACGGGCCTTGAGACTTCTAGTCTTCGCATCGGTGGTTCCGACACGCATCCATTTGCCTGTAGCCGAGTCGCGTTTTTCTACCAGATAGCTCACAATCTCAGCGCCGCCGTCACTGTCAGGGGCAGACCACTCTAGTTGGACTGACTCATCGGTGATGTCGGAGACCTTCATGTCCTGGGGAGATGATGGTTCATCTGGAAGAGAAGAAAACATAAAAACTGGGTCAGTATCCACACGGTCTAGAAATAAATATAATGATATGCTCATATTATGCCACCTAAATACTTTTTGGTAAAGCTACGAATACCATATCTAAAGGAGTAATTGAAAGAATGTTGGACCCTCGATTTATCTCCATTTTCACAGATAAGATAAAGACACTTACTCTCTTTTTAATCAATAGATTAACATAGTGACCACCCTCATCAGAAGACGATATATAAAAATACCAATTAATGAAATCATTAAATCAAGACTATGACGGAGTCAGAGGTGATGAAATCGCAAGCCATGATAGACCAAAAGCATACGAATCATAATATTATTTTAGACTTACTGTACAGACTCTTGCATTTGACGGACGCCTTCATATCCAGGGGCTGTCCGACTCCCAGCTTGTTCTCAGCGTACACGCGGAAGTTGTAGTCGTTGTCCTTGATGAGGGAGCCCACGGCGTAGTTTGTGGTCCCTGCGGGAACACGCCCCGCACGCACCCAACCACCCCGCTGGATGTCCAGTTTGTCAATGATGTAACCCGTCACCTGCAGCGGAGAAAATGGCCAAGTTAGAAATGTGACATTTTTTGCCTACACCGAAAGGTACAAAAGGTAAATTGATCAAGAAAGAAAGACATTTTTTGCACTGAAATCTTTTTGCTATTGCAGTTTTCAATTATGTGAGACAGAACATCTATGTTGTTCTTCTTCTGCATTCCCTGTGATGTCTATCCAGCCTGTTTCAGGGAGCAGCCAGTCCACTGCAGACTGTCCCTCCAACAGACCCCAAACCTTGTCTGAGACGGAGGTCACAGCAGCCAAACCTCCCAGCGAATTGTTTCCAATATCTATGTTATTGTAATTTGTGATAGGATTATTGTGAATAATTAAAGATTTTTTAATCGTAACTACTCTCTTCCATCCCTATACTATATTATGCTAAGGAAAGACACTGGTCTGACTGCAAACGAGTTGGAGACCTGTTTGAAAAACCGGAAGACCTGGTGGTCCATCAATGTCTGAGGAGTATACTCAACACTCAACCAGACGATGATATTATGTAGATCTCCTATATTTATCCTATTTCAAATACAGCTGTGACAATAAATTATCTCCATCCCTCCTACTGTAACTACAGCCATGACCACTCACAGGAGATCCTCCATCGTCCATGGGCGTCTGCCACGACAGGTGGATGGTGTCCTTGCTGACGTTGTCTGATTGGAGTGGTCCTCGGGGGGCACCAGGTGGCTCTGGAGACGGAAAAATAAGGCAAAGGATTGAAATAATAGTATAATGATACGAGAAAAGACTTTCTCCTCCTCTGCATAATGTGAAAAATTTTCATAAAAGAATGATAATAGCTGTGAATTTCATGTATAGTATAGATTCATTCAACATTGCACCTTTGTAACACATAAGTATGTAGTTGTTTATTGAAAAACGCTGCGGCCTGTCCTTTATCATTATCAATCAAAACAGAAAAATCAGAAGAAGATACGGCTCTGGGCTAGTTGCCATCCAGCTTCCCAGCCCCTTAACATTAACATACTGAACGAGAGAATGTTTTAACACTCGAGAAGACAAACCCCAACCCAAGCCCCCAGTCCCACCCACCCTACCAACCCCATTCACTCACCAAGAGGTCTGGATGGCTTCACAGTGCTGTCCGCCTCGACCGGTTTGCTGCGGCCAATGGCATTCTGGGACAGGATACGGAATTTGTACTCCTCTCCCTCCGTCAGATTCCTCACAACGTGACGGGAGCATGCGGGATCCACCTCAGCCACGGTCTTCCATTCCTTGGACTTGATGTCCATGGCTTCCAGGATGTAAGAGGTCAAAGGTGACCCTCCGTCATCCAGGGCAGGCAGCCAATCCAGGGTCACAGAGTCTGCGGTGATCTTGCTGGTACGCAGTTTGCCCGACGGTGGACCAGGTTTTTCTACATGAACAACAATTAATACAGAACGGGGTTAAGAAGAGTTTGTAAATAATTACATCAAAATATGTACCACGAATACACAAATATTATTAAAAAGACTATAATCCTGGAAATATTTCGGGTTTTATTTTCCTATGCGCTCTGTCTCTCTGTCTGTTGTCTCTCTCTCTGTCTGTCTGTCTGTTTGTCTGTCTGTCTGTCTCTCTGTCTCTGTCTCTCTCTCTCTCTCTCTCTCTCTCTCTCTCTCTCTCTCTCTCTCTCT
>JAULCB010226024.1:0-13433 GCA_032358575.1 Dendronotus rufus
TGACTACTAGTGGTTTTCAAGGAGCAGAAAACCCTTTTAGCCTTAAAACTGTCATGACTCGCGAGCCCCTGGTTTTCAGTAGATTGATCCTGCTTTTTGGTGTCATCACTGGTGGCACATGTTGCAAAAGAAAAATTCAGACTTTTTGACTTTTACCTGTTAAGAGCTCTGCTTTATATAATTTTTTTCTAACTTCTAATTATTTAGGCAACTTGGAATTTTTACTTCCTTTATGCTAGCCATGAACCTATGCTCCAAATATTTGATGCTGTTTTACTTGAAATTCACTTTATTGATAATTTTGTGTTTAAGATTCTGTGAATAACTGAAATTATGCCTTATTTTGAACTGTTTCTTGTTTGTTTTTTTCCTCAGTAGTGGTCGTCGCAGGTCTAGATCTAGAGAGCGAGAAAGGGAAAGAGAGAGGTTTGACAAAAGGCCCCGTCATAGATCTAGAAGCAGGGAAAGAGACGTGCGAGAGTATCGTGAACGTTCTCGTGAAAGAGACAGAGAAAGGGAACGTCACTATGACGAGCGAAGAGATAAGGAACGAGAACGCAGCGAGCGCAGTGAAAGAGAAAGAGAGAGACCTGAAAGAGAAAGAACCGACAGAGAAAGAACTGATAGAGAGCGAATGGTGGAGCGGGAAAGGGAACGTGTGGATCGTGAAAGGGTGGATAGAGAAAGAGTGGACAGGGAAAGAGTCGACCGGGAAAGAGTCGACCGGGAAAGAGTCGACCGAGAAAGAGGTGGTGACCGTGACAGGGAATACAGCAGCAGCAGAAGACACTGAGTCGGCCATTGAGCTTCTTGGAGATGAAGAGGTAAGCCCCTACACCTTCCAGTTGCATTCTTTCATCATTGCAATGACATTTTCATTTAAATGTTCTCTCTTGCAGCATATACCGTTCTGTTGTTTCCAAGCATTTTTGGTTTGATAATTTCTTAATGGGCAAACCAATGTTCCTGACATTCAAATCACACTGTAAACTAGTTTTACAATTAGAGTAACCAAAATCTTCCCTCCTGTCCCAAAGGTAAGTCAAATTCTTTTTGCTTGACTTTTGTGTTGGTATTTATTTTTTCTTTCTGGGGCATCACAATATTTTACTTTTATTCAATGCTAGCAAATGCTGTCTTTTTCTTTTTCAATGTTCTTCTGTTTTACACATGTCATCTATTTTTCATGAGATATTAATCTATAACATCTGATATCTATTTTTACAGAAGTTGAGCTGTAGTCGCTGCCTTCCATTCTTCCAAGTCATTTCTATGTTGTGCCATTCTACAGTAAATTAATGTGTGTACTGAACCGGGACTCGGTGATATAGCCCCTCTGCCGTCGGATAAGATTTGTTTTCTGTCAGTTAGCCAACCTCGAGCTCGGTAAAACCTTTGAACAGCTGAGAAAAAAATAACTGCGTTTTTAAAATGTAAGGGATGGATGAAGGAATTTGTTACGAAAGTGTTGAATTGGAGAGTGCGGCTTATTTTCTTATCTGAGAACATTAGGAAGTAATGAAGTTTGATTAATTTCCTATTTTGAACGAGATACGGCTTATTATTGCATGCATTTGGATACGAATGGAGAATGAATCTCGAATGTGTGAAAATTGAAGTTCTAACAGAGGATATTCACATGATGATTTTATTCTCTGATCAAAGAAACCGAACAAAATGAAGAATGTACATAGTATTCATGTTAGTTGTATTGCTTGTGCCATGCCTTGATTAACTGAAAGTGTTGAGGGTGTCTCCGGAGGGGTTTACATCTGTTTCTTATCTTTTTACTTAAACTGTCATCTTAACCGTTTCCAAGCACATAACCTACGAGTCGAAGTGCTCTCTTCACATAAAGAAATGTGTAACTAAGTTTCTTCTTCTTGTGGGATCTGTTATGGAAATCTAACAAATGTTTTGTGTAATGGATCATAACTTTGGGTTTGGTAGCATTGTGAACCTGACAACAGATGTGAAAGATTTTAATCAAAATCATTATTTGAAGAAGAAAAACTGTGGTGAGGTAACAATAAAGGATAAAAACGTTATACGCCCATTGTAAATTGATTGAAACAATTTGTAAAACCCTGTCGATACTTAGATCTCTGTACAGCACCAGTTGTATAAATCTATTGTCAGAAAAAGATGGAAGAATAAACCCCTAAGTAGAAAAAGGAAATTCTCAAAATGAAAAATATAGCTGAGTGTTTATATTATGTATTGTTTGGATAGGGTGTAGAATGGAAGGGAATTTGGTATTATTTTTTAAAATGCAAGTGTATGACATGAAAGGGAGTGAAAAATATATTTGTTGCCAGAAAAGGGGACCTTAGTTAATGAAAAAAATGTTTATGACCTGTATTAGTTGAGTGGTCTAGTCTGTGCAATTAGTTACCAACTGGCAAATCCCGAGTTCAAACCAAAGTTTTGATTCTTGTCATAACCTAAAATGTGCTAAAGAAAGTCTTTTATAGCTATACTGTTGATTTAAAAAGAGAACGAAGGTCTCCCTTTTGAGACTTTATTCAATAGATTATACATATTGTTCTCCGTTTTGAGACTTAATTCAATAATATAACATATATTGGTCTCCCCTTTGAGACTTTTATCTATGGATCACACATATATTGGTCTCCCTTTTGAGATGATTTTGATTCCATAGATAGTGTATATATTTGTTGGTTTCCCTTTTGAGACTTTTTTTGTATAAGCATTTACACTTCTTTTATACAAGTATTTGGACTTTCATATTGAATTGATAAGTAACAGGTAACAGAATTGCCTGCCTGCTTGCATGCCAGGGTTCGAATCCTGTCGGGGATAGTTATTATTTTGCGACTTGACTTTGCTCCGGGGATTAAGTCCTATTGAAGATAAACTATGATAAAAACCTTTGCTCTGTTAAAGCTTTGGAATCACTGTGAAATATTGTCTCCGTGTCTCTGTCTCTCTCTCTGTGTGTGTCTGTCTGTCTCTCTCTCTCTCTCTCATTTCAATATTTTTGAATATCATATTGAAGCTTTTATTATTGTTGTTTTATTTTTATTATATTATTTTCTTATTCATTCATTTATCTATTTTCTTTTATTGTTTTTTTCATACTTATAGAATAAGTTTCAAGATGAAATGTTCTGGTCAGAATGAAATATCGAGCAATTTATGGTCGCTTTTTATATCTCCGGCTTATGTATAACAATATGAAATCATTTGTATGAATGTTGGGAGAGTGTCAACACAGTGGTTTGTAGTTGTTCTGATGTATGTTATCCTTTCAACTCGACTATTCTCTTGCGTTTCCCCCTGCGATAATGATCAAATGTGCTAATGTGGTCTCTGTCAACAACCTAGAGCTTGTACTAGTCTAGTTGTACTAGATTGTTCAATTTGGACAACCTGCCATGAGCATTCACATTAAGATGCATAGGTTATAGTTTAACGATGTTGTAGTGCCTTATCAGATTCAGCTTAGTAATTATTTTGTAAAGCTCCAATACTGTATTGAGGGAGCTGAGAAAAGTGGGTACAAAAATAAGAGAACAAATATTTCTGTCTGGAAAATAATTTTTACGGAATTTATTTGATACGAAATAGCGTTGATTCAAACTATAGTGGACTGTCCCGGAAATGTTGTATTAATCGTGCATGGCATTAGTCTTAGAAATGATGTGATTTCTTTACAGGAGTGTAACTGGGTTCACTTTGATACTCCCAGCCAGGCGTCTTAGTCTGGATGTTTGATCAATACCGGAAGTTTGGAGTGCGATTGGGTTCTTGCAGGAATGTGTTCCTTGACCGATAATTATTTATAGATATACAATCTGTAGAAACGAAGTGACTCCTGAATCCAGTCTGCGCGGCATGGAAGGCAGTGGGGAAAATAAGCATATTTTTGACCTAAGGCGATCAATTTCACTCACATGTGGAAGTTATCATAGGTCATATTCTACTTTTATGATGTTGTAGATGACCAAATACTAAACAATAATCATTGTTAATCTTTTTAAGAGTGACGCTCTAAATTAATTTCCTTGTATAGGAGCCTAGATCATGCTGACCATGGTACACATTACTCATGCATGCTTGATCTAGACTGTAAAGCCTTAACCGTCCATGTCGCGTAGTTTGCTCCATAATTAGCCGGCCTTTATAAAAAGCCTAATTGTGCATTGAATGGAGTGGTTTTTATCTATGTCAAAATCATTTAGTATTTTATTGTTTTGTTATCCAATGCCTTATACCGCGTTAGCAGTGTCAGCACCCATCTCTCTGTCTTAAATGGTGAATGAGGTAGATGCCCCAATAACCACCTTTGACACAACACAGAGCTGGGAAATACTATGGATCAGGAACTATGGCAAGCAGGTGATCAGCCCACTGTGCCCTTCCTTAGTGTTGCCTACTAAGTGTTGTCTCTCACTATATATGTTAAGAGAACCTACACTTCCGGGCAGTTTGTATTTTATAACTAAGTTCTAGTCCTATTGCAGGGCTGTGAATCATTCGATTACAAAGGTGCCGCTGTTAGATAACCTAAAATGTGCTGAAACGAGTTAAATCAAAACCCTTATGAAGCATTTTTTTTCCATCTTGATGGCTAGTAATAGTAATTGCTTTAATTAAACTAAGCCGGAAAGATTGGCTAGTTTAAAAGGTACACACAAGAGAATTGTTTGTTAGAACTGGCTATGCGATAGGATTGTTCGATAGAAATGTTTATGTGATTGGAATTCTTCAATTTTATAAGTTTGTGTCATGCTACATATCACATACTTCTGGTATCTGTGAATTATTGTTCTTGAAATATCTTTTCTATGGGATGGTTAGGGGTTTCTTTTTGTTGCTAAAAAGGGACCTTTTGCACTTCTTTTTACTTTTGTTGTCTGACATTGATTTGTAAACCTACGATGGATCAAAGACAGATGCCATTCATTTTTAAAAGTGTTTTTGTGATATTTTAATTTTAAGATACATTCTTTATTCTTCTTCTCACATATATATGAATTGAGTCCAACGTTGTTTGTGTTGAAACAAGGAGAGGTATCAAAATGTAAATTTCTATCTTGAGAAGTTGAGTCAATAGAGTAATAAATGATCCACATCCCTAAGAAGAACCCTTGGTTGGATCTCGTCTTTTTAGATGTATTTTGTCTCAAGTTGAAAGTTAAATTGTTTATTAATAAGCTCATCCCTCCACAGTGCAAACCAATAGAACTGCATGCCTGCACGATGTACTGCTGCTGTCCTCTTTCTTTCAGTTGACTTAATGGGAACGTGTCTTTTTCTTTCAGGATTGAATATATATCATGTTTTTATACGTTGTATGCAAGGAAACCGTATCGAGTGGTTTTTGGTTTTAAAAAAGTGTTGTTACAGACAGTCCATCATAGATAGGTTTGATATACAAAATGTTTGAGATATGCGTGATGAACACAATATACAGAAAGTAAAACGGAACCAAGTGGTATGTTTGACTTGCCTGTGAATTTGAGTTAGGCGTGGTAGAGGTGTGACTTGGTATGAATATGACATGATAAATTTGTTGTATTGTTTGTACTGTATCTATTGTTTTGTTTGTAATTATGAATAATTGCCAATGCTTTTATGGATGATTTCTTGTAAATTCTACTGTCCACTTTCTCTTTGACTTGGTGGCATCTATTTATTCTCTAGATCTTAATTGTTTTGAAACTCTAGCTATCGTCTTGCCTTTTCAGCGAGAACTGTAATGCCTAAAATCTGTCAATGCGCTCTCTTTACACAAACATCCTTTGACTAATTTCCTAGTAACAATTTATTTCTGTTTCTTATCTTTTAACTGAAACTATCAACTTACCTTTTCTGTGCTGATATGATCCTTGGCGGTCGAAGTGTCGTAAAACTCTCAAACAAACAATCCTAGAGGTAACTTTTTATGTGTTGTAATGTATACTGTATTGTTTAATTTACAGTCCTATTCAACACCCCTACCTTCTTGTAATTAATTAGTGCCTTCAGATTTATGATATTATATTCATTTTTATACCATCTATATGTTTACTGACGAATTCTGAAATACTTAAGGAAAGATGTATTTTAGGTTTCGCTATACAAATGCCCTGAATTGGTCAGTCTTCACTGATTTGGAGGCAATATTTTAAATTTAAAGCTTGGTCTCTTGATGTGTGATCAAGTTCTAGTCCTATTGCAGGGCTATACGCTGTTAGACTAGATAACCTAAAATGTGCTGAAACGAGTTCAATCAAAACCCTTTAAGATTTTGTTTGATTTGTTCAGATTGTGTATTGTATTTATTTTTAGGCTGAAACAAAATATGGGCACCGTTGTGGTCTGCAGGTAACAAACTTGCCAGTCACACTGATTGTCTATGGTTCGAATCACCCCACTGTTGAGTTTTTTTAGGCTTCTCTTAGAGAGAGCTGGACTATAATAAGGAGGTTCCGCCTTGATATGACCTTTCTGTGTTGAACCAGCATACAACTACAAACTTTGAAACAAAATGTACTTACTATTGACTGTTGTACCTACAGGACATTATGATTTAATGTTAGATTTATGGCATTGTCGAAATACATTATATCATATTTTTGTTCTCTTTTTCTTCAATTAATAATTTTACTTTTATCCTCTTTTTGAAACTTAATAATGCCAATTGAAAAAAAATTATGATTGACTCA
Source organism: Dendronotus rufus (assembly GCA_032358575.1). Taxonomy (NCBI): domain Eukaryota; kingdom Metazoa; phylum Mollusca; class Gastropoda; order Nudibranchia; family Dendronotidae; genus Dendronotus; species Dendronotus rufus. The sequence continues at coordinate 6,675 of JAULCB010226024.1, forward strand.
ATATTAAGCATATTTATTCTGATCCCTTGATGGTCGAGTGGTCTGTGCACTCGCTTAAAACTGGGATGTCCCGAGTTCGAACCCCAGAGGAGAAGTTTTTATAAAAGACTTTGACTCTGCTGTGTCCAAAGGCGGACAATATAAAAACCAGAGGTGTCACCTGTGTTGTTACTGGGCCAAACGTGTTAAAAACCTGCGTTAAGGGAAAGAAATTCTCTCTTTATTTCTTTATATCTCTCTCTCTCGCTGTCTCTCAGAGATGATGTGCTAGTATTAGTATTAATTTTGTTTAAAAACCTAATGCAGTGTGTGGTTGATTTCTTTCCATTCATTTTTTGTTTTGTTATCCTTTTATCAACAGGCATTATTATTTTTGATATATCTGATGTTTCGGTAATTTGATGCGTGTTTCATATTGCTTATATTATTAGTAAAGATCTGATAATCCGCCTTATCTAATAGATAACCTGAAAAGTGTTGAAATGAATTTTGAAAGGTAGTCTTGTTTTTATCATGTACATTATGATAACGTTAGGACAAGTATTGGTTTACACAATTAAGCTTTGGGGGTCCTGTATCTGGATATCCAGTTTGAATTTTAACAGCATACTGTAGAGAGTTTGTATGGCTTGACTGTGCTGGCTGGTTTCAAGTCCTGTCAGAGATGGACTATGATACGGTTATCCTGCCTGTAATCTGACCTTTCTGTGTTAAAAAGCCTTTTTGTTATGGCTGTTATATCCACAGCACTGAAAGTGACGGTGGTATATAAGGCTTAGAGCCAATTCTAGGGCACTGATCACTAAATACCATGCACTTACAGTCTAATCTGATGGGTGAAAGATTTGAACCCTTCAGATGCCAAAAGGATTATGAACTTGGGCTAGTAGAATATTCTATGCTTTATGGTGTCTTGTATCAGGAAGGCAATAAATAAAGACCTTCCTGCATTTATTTGGTCATATAGAATTCTGTAAAACTTTCAATGTATCATATTTATGATAAGGTTGGGAAGACTCAACTCGTCGCAAAAATTGTAGTCCACGAATAATAAATAATAGTACAATTTGAAAAAGCAAAACCTTTCCAGTCGAGGAAGTTTCATGCATTGAAGAAAAATATGTCCTCTACAGCAAGCAATGTATATCATAATAATAGAGGACATAATTGCACACATAAGCAGACAAAAATGCTATGGCATAGCAACAAAGAAAATCTAATACATTGTTGTTTTATTTTTATCGAAAACAGCTTTTGCGAGTTGTTGGGTTTTTCCAGACCAGCACACATGTGTAGTTTGCATGGTGAAATCTTACAGATTTTTGATATCAATTATAAGCCTATAAAATATTTCTAATTTATTTCAAACATAAGTAATAATATAATTTTCAACAATGTGTTTCTTTCTATTTTAGTATGCATACATTTTACTATTTATCCTGCTGTTACTGTTATTATTATTACTGCAACACACATTTGTCAAACATGCATGCATGGACATCATTTGGTTGAGATATGAAAACTATTTAGACAATTTCTTTCTCATGCAAGTTTGACAAATAATGTGTTTATTTTATTCTTCTTCTTATGCATAATTTGTTTCATGTACTATTGATGAATTGTTTGGATGATTATTATTCTTTTCAAATATTATGATGCTGTCATGAAAGTTTTATATTATATAATGTCAAAGTCTGCAAAACAAGTGGTAGTGCCATTAAGTCAAGGGGATGATAGTTTTTTTTTAAATGGTGCACAGAGAAAATGATTGTATTGTAAGCAGAGATAATTTTTTTCCCCCAATGATAAAAGTTTCTGAAACAGATAGATAAAAGTAAAAGAGTCGTCAGGTGCCAAATGTAATCCAACTTGAACCTTTTCTTCATACGTTTTTGGGGGTCTAATTTTATGGAATTTCTTATTTCTTATTGGCATATACCCCCCCCCCAGATAAGAACCTCAGATAAAAATAAAGATAGTAGTTGTACATAAACCCTTGTTTTGCAGAAGCCATATTTGATCTAGTTTGTGTAATTAAACTGACCAATGCCCTTTTTTTTCTCTTTCCACCCCTGGTTTTCTATCCCAGTAGTTTTCTGCACAGGTTGAATTTGATACATCTTCATCTATCAATATCATCCCCTGCTACATTCAACGTCATATCTTCTTCAAATCCCAAGACCAACCAATCAGAAATAATTGTTTAAACAAAATGCCAATTAGTAGATCCTTTTCAACCTTCTTATCATACTTGCTGTCACTGTCATGTGGTTAATATCACATGTTGTATGTACGAAGATAGTTTCATAAATATTAACAATTATTATTATTAGTTTTTTCTAATTTAACTGTAAAACTTTAAAAAATGAATTAACTAAATTATCTGCAACTTTGTGAAGGTCTTATCATTATTATCACCCTTGTTTGGGAGTCTATAATGTGGAAACGGGCATTATTGGAGAAGAGTAAGGATAAAATCAATGGAAGGTTCGTCATCTAATGGAATCATAAAACTTCAACTTCAAGAGTTCATCTGCAACTGCAAGGAATTGTCAGTTCTCTTCCTTCACCACTGATCATCTACATCAAGCAACGCAACACGACGACTTCAGCCTGCGATAGAAATCAACTCGGCCACGTCTTCGCATCACCGTCATAGGAATGTCATCTGGAAATGGTTGAAAGGGAAGGGTTCATTTACGGTTAGTTTTGTAAGCTGTTTAAAAAAAAATGTATTGTATAAAGATTGTTGGTTTTATTTTTTGCCTTTCTTTTTTCTCTTATTGCAATGTCTTTTTTTTTACATTCAAAATTTTGTCCTCACTCTTTTTAATGGCATATATATTTATATGGACTGTATTATTTCATGCACCTGTAACATCTTTTTCTCCGCCTCCCTCTCCGCCTCTATCTCCGCCTCTATCTTGTTTTCTTTCTCTCTCATTCTTTCAGTCTCTCCCTCTCTCTCCCCCATCCCCCTTCACCTTATGTTCCCAATCGTCACTGTCTTGCTTGTACATTTCAAAGGACACAATATTTTAATTGATTGTTGGGGTTTAGTAGATAGAAACTAACCAAACAGACTTCTTTAGGTACGTAACAACAGACTTATGTAGCTGAATGATGGATACAAATACAATGCTATTTATTGTATTGCTAAGGTATTTCGTGTTGTCTTTGGTGAAATTCGCTGCATCAGAATTGTAATTCATAAATTCCTTTGCATTGTTTTATCTTTGGGTTTTAGTTTTTTAAAAGTGCAACAAACTGGGAATAATATTTCATGTGGGTACCTACTCGATAACATAGCTTGAGTATTATTATGTATATGTTTAATACCTGTGTAGGTATTCATTTTTCATTTTCGTTTTATCTACCCCCCTCTCTCTCCTCACCCACTCTCTTCATCATGAATTTATCAGTTTCAAATCTTATAAATGTAGAAAGAAAGTAAACAGTAACATGTTTAGTCTTAACCTGTTATATTTTCTTTTATGAATTTTTATTTTTTATATTTTCAAGCAATTGGATCATACTACTATACCTACATTGTCATTATGGATTAATGAATGTTTCACGCTGAAAAATTTGTATTGATGGTAGGGCTACCACTACCATTAGTTAACTTTATGGATACAATCAACTTATGTGTCGTTGGTCTTTTTGTTCAAATAAATTTGTTGAAAGGTTAAAATTGTCATTCTCTTTTTGTTCTATTGCTTAAATTTGTATGTAATGTAAATGTTATCTCACTCAGACTCAGAATCGACAATGTCAAGATATTTGAACTTACAAATTTATATTAACTATGCACAGTATGTAGGGGTTGTACTTGCCACTGGGTAGTAGGCCTACATACTACTACTGAATTTATGATACTGTACCTACCATCAAAAGGAGGGTGCTGTAGGTAATTTGAATGGTGTCTAGGCTAGGACTAGGATTGTTCAAAGCCTGGTCAGGTCTGACGTGGACCTTACTTCACTGGTGTTGTAATGGCGTTGGTGGCTGAGTGGTCAGTCACGTTGACCAAAACACAGTGGGCCCGGTCAGAAACAGGATGGGTGACTGACTGGGGGCTGACTTGAGTCGTCGAGATCGAACCGGCATGTGTCTTTGGGTAAGGCACTTAATCCACATTTACCCCACCCGATTCAGTTGTGAATGAGTGCCTGACTATGGGCATGATGGATCTTGTTCGAATGCTATTAGTATTAGTACTAATTAGTGTCGACGCGCTTTCCACAGCTGCTCGCACTGTATGCTCCCCCGAGAGTTGAGGAGGAACAATAATTGGTTTGCTATCGTATTCTGTTTTTTTTTTTGCCGTCTCAATCTCAATCAATCGTCTTGCATTGCATGATGAGAGTGGAGAATCACAATGACAAAATTGGTCAAGATACTACATACTGTAGGTGTACTAGCTTGAATTTGTTCTGCCTTTTTGCAGTATTGATTGGAAGTCAATACCTAGTACTACTAGAGTAGTAGTATAATAATCCCTTACCTGAAGTGGGACAATTTTCAGACAATAGTACAGGTCTGTACTATGTTATGCAGTGTAGTGTGTACCTATGTAATATCTAGTACTGTACAAAACATACCACTAGTTCTGCAGTACTAGTTCGGGACCAAACTGGCGTTGTTCGAGTGGTCAGTGACGACAGTGTGTGTTTACTCACGTTCGAACATCGGCTAACTGAGATGGCCCTTTGACTTTGACATTGAAGTCGAATCTCCGTCAAAACCCCCCAACAACCACTCACTGTTGCCAGTTGTGGGTTATTGCCAGATCCAAATCCACCATTGGGAGCCTCCTATGTGGTGACCACTCGGTTATCGGTATGTGTTCCGCCTATCTATGCTACTGCTACATATAAATATAAATTGATATAAATTAAGAAAGTGCCCTTAGTAAAAAAGAAAGTGGACCCCGGGGTCCACCTAGCCAAAATGGGGTGGTTTTGGATAGGTAGACCCCGGACCAATGAAAAGCTGTCTTCCAGAAAAGAAAACAAAGAACCAAGGCAGGCTTTATTCAGACTTTTTGCAACACCACTCTTCTTACTCTTACAAATTGATCAGAAATTACGCAAGACACCACTGTTACAAATATCTGTCCTAAAATAGAACCAAGCCTATCCTACTTAATTTCACTAGGTATGTTGACTCCGGGGTCCACCTATCCAAAACCACCCTATTCCTCTATCATAAATTAAAGAAGAAAAATTGTCTCCAAAAAATCAGCGGTGCGGCCGGGAATCGAACCCAGACCTTTGGAATGCCGGTCCAATATTATGCACGCCAGTACACCGCTCGCTCCACTGACAATCCAGAGACAATTCAACATATATAAATATAAAGTAAAGATAAATGGGGAAATTCCCAATTGAGGGGCGGGTTGGTCTATACTTAGTACCTAGCCCTAGCTTCCGTCTTGCTTGATATCAATCGAAACGTCACGTTTCAAGACCTGACCGAGACGAGAAAAAGTATAATTTTGACTGTGACGGTGATCATATTGAATTAATGTTAATACATCGTGACGCCTGGCTGCCTGGCTTCTCCGGTTGTGGAACACTATCTTTCTCGGATGGGGCTAGACTAGAAACAGGAGGTCATGTGTTATTAATGTTCAGATTGATAATTAGATTTCGATGAGAGCATTTTAAATGATTTGTGTAGCGCCTATCCACGGTCACCACCATGCTCTAAGCGCTTTACAATACCACACGTATCCCCGGTAAAACAAACGACGAAACTTGCGACCTGTAGAGTAGAAAGAAGTATAACGCGTATACAATTTTCCTACAAAGAAAGTCAACGCCAGGGGGACCTCCGAATTTTGCATCGTCTCCGATAGGATGATGGCGAGGTGGCCGAGTGGTTAAGGCATTGCACTGAGACCCGAATAACACGGGTTCGAGTCCCACTTCGGCACTTCGTATTTTTCCTTGGGCAAGAAACTTGACTCATTGCCTATCTTGCGGCGCTGCTCTGCGGTCGACGCGCGGGTTATTCCAGTCTTATTTCGGAATTGAACCCAAAAAGACAACGAGCCTTTTGGGACATAAAGACACATTTTATCTATTTATCTTTATTTAATTATTTTGTAACATTTTTGATGATTTTAATGATTGTCAATGTCTAGTTAATTCTTAATTGTTTGGTCTTGGTGTGAGAATGCGAGTGTGATGATAGGGAAGTCAATGTTTTGTGAAGCGCCTTGAGGCCTCGGTGAAAGGCGCTATATAAATAAACTTATTATTATATATTTTATGAAAGGCATTGTCTAAAGTCTTTCCCAAGGACTAATATAAAAAAAATAGGACCTAGCCAGGATTCGAACCATGGACACTTCGATCCCCAGGCGGATTCGCTGACCACTCGGCTGCCGACGCCACATTATTCAATTAAAGTAGGTCCCACGGTAGTTCCGGTTCGTAAAGAGTTGGCCACTTGTGATTGTGACAACTGCCCTGGCAAATTTTAAATCTTAATCTATCCAAATCCCAATGATCGCTTGAAGCCCAAATGACACAATGGGTGGGGTGATCACCTGCTGCTGCACGTCGACAGCAGTTGTTAAAGTTATTGATCAAAACTTAATGGCGTCGTTGTTAGCTTTCCGCTCTCCTCATTCTCACTCAAAACGAGAAAAAAAAGAGAGAGAGAGAGAAAGAAAGAAAGAGAGAGAGAGAGAGAGAGAGAGAGAGAGAGAGAGAGAGAGAGAGCGAGAGAGAGAGAGAGAGAGAGAGA
>JAULCB010226135.1:0-18771 GCA_032358575.1 Dendronotus rufus
AGAGAGAGAGAGAGAGAGAGAGAGAGAGAGAGAGAGAGAGAGAGAGAGAGAGAGAGAGAGAGAGAGAGAATGTATATGGGAAAATACCTCATCCGCTTAATATTTCATTCCTTCTCAATCCCAATCTCGTCAAGTCTGAGAGCTTGTGGGTGTGCGGAAATATGAACTGTAAGCCTACTTTTATCTTTATTTACCTTTAGCACAATCCTTCCTATCAGCTTTTAGACCAAAGCCAGGGTTACATTCACAATTGAAGCTTCCCCCATTATTCAAACACCTATGAGAGCAGCCTGATATGCCTGTAGCGCACTCATTAATATCTGTGAGATGAGAAGGTACAGTATGAAATTGCAATGAGCAATACACTATTTCCTTAGGAGAAATTAAACTAGAAAATCTTATGTGATATACAATACACAGTATGTAGTTCAATAGATTATGTCGTTCAAAGATTTGATTATAGAATTACGTAAATCAAACATCACATAAATATTGGTATGAATGTGAGTTAGAGGCAGTAAAATTAGTCTTCATCAGCTTTTTATCGTGTATGTAATGTATATTTTACCTGAAAAGACCCCAGTATGAATCTAAATGTCTCCAGGATCAAATAAATGTGATATAGCACCAGTTACAAGTATAGAAGTTTCTCCGGCTATATCTTGAGTCCTTACCATCACATTCATTGGTGATAGAGTTGTAGGTATATCCAGCATTGCAGGTACATGTAAAAGACCCAGGATTATTAACACAGCTTTGTGAACAGTTGTGGACAGTTAAAGTTGCACATTCATCAATATCTGAAAGGAAAAAAACGGGAGGAAAAAAGAAATGCAAAGTTGTTTTACCTGACTGTAATTGTAATGTCATTCTTTTATCTTATCAAACTCCACAAAATTTCATAGAAAAATATTTAACTAAAATAGAAATCCAAATTTATTCCCATTTATCAAAGTTTTGAGTTATTTAAACTTACCCTGACAGGTTCCGTTACTGGACTTGTCCTCAAATCCAATAGGACACAAGCAAGTGTAACTTCCATTGGTATTGCTGCAAATTTGTTGCTCTGGACATTTGTTTGGGGTCAGACACTCGTCAACATCCTTTGTGCAAAATTCGCCAGTCCATCCATCGATACAAATACAACCTTGCACATTATCACATCGATCTGATCTTCCACGACATTCACACCTTTTCATACATTTTGGGCCATAGTAGTTCTCTTTGCACTCTGAAAAGATCATCAGTAGTAAAACAGAATGAATAAAGACATTGCATTGCTAAGAGAATATTTCTCCCAGTAAAAAGAACATAAGTTATTTGTTGTTTTAGAGTTTTACAGCACTTCAACCTTGAATGATCATATCAACGCCAACAAATTCAGTTGATAATTTCAGTTAAAAGATGAGAAACAGAAGTAGATTGTTTGTGTGAAGAGAGTACATTGAGAACAAGCACATATCATAGAAAATCTTTGACATCCTACTAACAAATCTAAAACAATCCTAGTACTTAGATATAATAGAATATCATCCACATTAGAATAACATACAACCAAAAATCTATCTATGATGTCTTTGAATGGTGCAATGAGCAATACACATGGTGTATTACTCATTAACAAAAACTCCATAAAATTTACTGTTGCCTTAGTGTTGCCTCTCATTTATAGAACATAAGTTAAAGCGAATTTATAGGTTCAAATGCATTTAACTGGTAGTTTCTGATAAGAACTTCTAGCTTTACAAGCAAATAACAATAATGATGGACACACAGACACACACTAAAGACAAACTTGACACATTCCTTTAGGTAGGACAGCACATACTTACTAGTACAGGTATGTTTATCCACCTCCAATTCGAATCCTGTGAAACAGGAACACAGATAGCTGCCATCATTGTCAGTGCACCCCTGGCTGCAAAAGTTCTTTTCACACTCATTGATATCTGTAAATATCAGATATCATTGTTGGCATTAGTATCATTATTATCGTCATCATCATACTTGTAATTATTATCATCACTTTTCTTGTTTTTTTTTTTTTTTTTTTTTTTTTAGAGTTTTACAGCACTTCGACCTGCAAGGATCATATCAGCGCCAAAAAAGTAAGTTGATAGTTTTAGTTAAAAGATAAGAGACAGAAGTAGCTTGTTTGTGTGAAGAGAGTAAATATCATGGAACAACATTAAAATCATATTAAAATATCTAACAGATACAGATAAGAAATAAACAAAGTACATATTATATAACCTAGCTATCTATGTACTTAGTATGCTATTAGAAGTACTTATTATATAACCTAGCTATCTATGTACTTAGTATGCTATTAGAAGTACCTATTGTATAACCTAGCTATCTATGTACTTAGTATGCTATTAGAAGTACCTATTATATAACCTAGCTATCTATGTACTTAGTATGCTATTAGAAGTACCTATTATATAACCTAGCTATCTATGTACTTAGTATGCTATTAGAAGTACATATTATATAACCTAGCTATCTATGTACTTAGTATGCTATTAGAAGTACCTATTATATAACCTAGCTATCTATGTACTTAGTATGCTATTAGCAGATCATCAACATCATACTAAGTACATAGATAGCATAGAATGTCTTTGAATGGTGCGGTGAGCAATACACATGACCATGGGTGAAAGTTACTCAATCAAACTTATCCTGCAAAGGTTTAAGCTGAGGAAAAAAAATCCTGCAACTACCGGCGTCGTACAAAACTATGGAAAACCAACTTCCTCTCAGCACAATTTTTTCATATGCTTGCTTAAAATCGAACTTATTTTCAAAGAAAAGGAAATCCTATTCAATTTACAATGATATATTTAAAATATATAAAAATAAAAAATAAAATAAAAGATTTTTATTTTTATATTTTTTTTATTGTTTCAGAGTCGCAGAAATCCGGCGAGACGTCATTTTCAAAATCAAAAATTTATCCGGCGAACTTGCACCCCTGCACAGGACATGTCAATCATTTGCCTTTGTGTTGCCTCTAGGGGCTGCACTAGGCCCTATACTCATCATTCACTACATGGATGCCAAAGCATTCTAAAAAGAAATTGTATCTTCAAACTTATGATAAATGATATACTCCTAATCACTCTTTTCTTTTCATCAAGCATGCATTTCATATTTCATATTGCGTCATTGAAGATTAATTGCTTAATCAATGCTTCCAAACACTCAAATATTATGGTGGAATTTAATACTGCAATCTGTTTCTTAATCAAAGTCTGCAAGTAAAAGGACATCAGATTGTGACATGGCTTACTTGTGCAATTTTTTTGATCATCAGCAAGAGCATATCCTGATGAACAGATGCACTTGGGAAATCCACTCTCCAAAATGCATCCATAGGTACACCCATGACTAGTCCCGCTGCATGGGTCGGAAGCTGTAGTCAAAAGAATTATATAAGAAATAGGATAGATACGATATAAATATATGAGGCATATCATTTAAAATAATGCCCATCCTGCTCCGTCGACGACCTGAGAGATTGTACCCCCGAGGCTCTTGAATGGATCCAGTATTGGAGCGACAAGCTATGATGATGATTTAAAATAAAGGATTACCTTAAAAAGAAAAACCATATAGATCTGTTTCTGGCATCTTTGCCATCTTCAGCGGTTATTGGCATATATAATATATAATATATATCATTACAATATATATATCTATTTATATAAATAAATGTAAGGCTTCATGCTTTACGGTTCGATTCCCGGCCACCGCTGATTTTTTGGAGACAATTTTTCTTCCTTTATTTATATATATTTACACAAATTTACACAAGGAACACAAATTCAAATATACATTTACAGTATTGTTTCATTCTGTAGCAAAATAAACACGAATATATAAATATAGATGAAAAAATAAAACAGAGTATAACAAAATGAATAGATATCATGTATCAAAAAGCTTTGAAAGATAAATAGTTTGAAGCTTGACATCAGTATTCATGTTTTAAAAATAAGATAATTGGTGTACCTGTGGAGCAATTCATTCCTTTTCGGTCAAAACCCACGTTACAAGAGCAGTCGTAGCTGCCAACGGTGTTGATGCAAATCTGAGCACATTCATGGCTGTTTTCATCGCATTCATTGATATCTTTGGGTAGTGAAGGCAAATCAAAATAACAATAATTGTTAACTGCTAACAAATCTTGGAAATGAAACTAAAGGAACCAGAGGAATATGTATCATTGTCTGTGCAGTTATGAAGCAAAGCACAGTATCAGGATTACGGAAATATTTGATTTCATTCCAACTGAGTAGGTTCAAACTAGTCATACATGCTACAACAATTTATTGCATTTATTCAGCAAAAAACGTTTTTTTCCACCTAATTCAGATCTAGATATAGGTACCACTTTCACATATTTGTGATGGGGAAAAGTTATTTGTTATTGACTTGTGATTTATACAATGGTAGATACGTTCCTATTTGCCTACTTCACGCTACGGAAAAAAGAGTTTAGCTTCCATCTCTTTTGCCTTATGGCTATTCTGGACTGATTTGTTACAATTACAAGTTCTCATACCACTCTCACCCCTTCTCATAATGTCTACCTCCCCCGCCTATAGACTATCACTTACCAACACAAACATGACCACCGCCTATTGCCTTTCGATATCCAGAGTTACAGGTACAAATGAAAGATCCAACTACGTTACTGCATACAGCAGTTGAACCACAAGTGGTTGAGACATCACATTCATTGATATCTGGGGATGTGAACAGGATTCAGATAGCGTTCTTTTTAACTTTCGTGCTGCGCATAAAAATGAATAGTAAAAAACAAAGCATTAAATTTTCAGTAACTCAGCCATAACAATAAGCTTGCACTTGGAAAATTTATTGTATTTAGACCAGGATAAGCATAAATGTCAAATACAAGAACAAACCCCACTTATTGATAAAAAATTGCAATGTATCTATCCATGTATCATCAGTCATCAGAAATACACTGGCAGGGGGTATAAAACAGAATGCAAGGATGACTGACTATGATTGAAACAAGGTCGATAGTATTTGCCAAAATAAAATTAATTACCTCCACATTTAGTGTTATTATCAACCAGTTCTAAGCCTGCAGGACAATTGGAACATGTATGGGCGATACCATTTGAAGCCTCGTCAGTGGCAGTGGCGTCTGTACAATTTGTACCCGATGGGCATGGGGTGAAATCGCAACCGTCCTTGTCATATTGACAGTTATCTCCTGTAGTAGAAAATCAGTGATGAAAACAATTCAGTAAGTTTCAAGTGGTTTAACGCCCGTTTAACACATTTCACGCTATGTAGTATGGGAATAGTTAAACACTTACAATGATGATGGTGATGATGATTTTAATGATGATGATGATGATGATGATGATGATGACGACGACGACGACAATGAAGCTTTCTTATATCATATGATATGCTATGAACACTGGCTACATACCGTTGTATCCAGTGTCACAAACACAGGGAGCCACACTGTAATAGGCATTGTCAGTGTCCTGTACCAAGAATTGGCTGAAGTCACATTGGCCGTGACTACTGCATGTGTCACAGTTTCTGATATTGATCGATTGAACTTGTGACGGCATTCCTTTGTCATCTTCAGCAACAATACTGTGGGAGGGAAGTAAGTAGGTTTATAGTCTGTATCCCTTCACACACTTTATATCATTTATCTCCTACTAGGCGGTCTATTCATGTTTGATACTTTATTCAGTACAGACAGCGGCACATGAGGTTCTTTTCGTGTTATCAATCTTATAAGATATTTCCTACCTACAAGGATCATAATGCGAGCGCAGGGGGGTAAACATTCAAGTGTCAATCTTACCTAAGAGTAAATGGAGTCAAGCTGTTGAGGGTAAGAGTTCCGGTGAAAGTGTTGCCAATAACAGACTGGGTAAATTGACTTCCTGTGGGTTTCTCTGTCACCTTGTAGGTAATGACATCACCATCGGGATCAGTGGCAGTCAATTCAAAGGAAATAGCCTGGTTCACAGTTGTGTTTAGGGATACAGTAGCGTTCATGACAGGAGCACCGTTTGCTGTCAAAAAATGAATAACGTTAAAGATATTATTCTCAGTCCAAAAGGCAAATACTATATCAAAACGAGTGCATAAATGCATGTGCTGTGAATAAAATAAAATAGTTGAAAAGATCTAGATTCGGCTAATATTTCTAGCAACTTCATTTGTCTTTGCTTCCAGCCATATATTTTGCTGCTTCTGGTATTTCATCTAATCTTGTCATGAGATTTGATTTATCACATACATGTCAGTTAAAGAAACATGCTTGACTGTGATTGCTAAGTGAAAAATTTGTCATAATATCATTCACAAAAAAGCATTGTAAATAAGAACGATGAACATTATGAGTGTAATATGCTAGATAAAAGACATCAATGAGAGAGTAATCAATTACAGAATTTGTAACACTTGCTTCCAAATGAAATGCTTTTTTAGCTTATAAATGAATAGAACCTCTTTATCATGTTATAGCCATCTATCAAAGGACTTCTAAGCACATGACCAAAGTCATAGCTTTCAATTGGTCCGTTCAGCCTGGGTTTTAAAAAAACCAAGATGTCTCAGATGGTAAGCAATTTCATTACCTACTGCACCACATGTCCTTGCTGGATAGTAAACTGAAAAATTAATATCTCTTCTCATTCAAAAATACACCTGTTCTTAAAAAAAAAAAGCGGTGCACCTCATTTTTGTTGGTAAGGGAAGGAAAGACCATTGAGTTTACTTTCTTTAAAATATGGGTTTTCGTAAGTAACCATCAAATCAGAAAATGCTTACATTGCTTTACTTCTTCTTCGGTAAAGGTTGAAATTCCCTGATCTGTGCTCTTTGCCAAATTCTCATCTCCGGTTGCTATAAAGTCAAATATACAAGCTAACTTGGTGGCTCCTCCACATGTGATTTCAGCTTGGGATCTCACGTCTGCAGCTACCTCATCCAGGAACAGTGGTATAAAATCGGGTTTGCTATACGAGGCAGTTGTTTTATTGAATGAGTATACGAAACTAGAGGTCGCATCAGTAATTGCCCCTGAAAAGAAAGAGTTGAATATAACTATCAATTATGAATGTTTGTTGATAGACAGGAAGGCCAAGATGAAAATCCAAAACAATAGCGAATAGTATTATATGCCGGGGATTTCACCTACCTATAATTAGCCTATGTATGATATCATAAAATACAAGATCAGTGGGAATTTGTATAATTGATAATTGTACACGGATGATTATATAATATTATGTAGTCTACTGCCAGTCATCTGAAAACTGTATATCTGACATGCTTGCTGAACCAAAACATCGCTACGGAACAAAATAACAACAGTTGTATATATTATCACCTATTCGATACAATACAGCACACTTATCCACTGCTCATTGCCACCAGCTCATCATCAGTTAAGATATTCCACACTTTTACACAAAGCACAAGTGAGCGTTATGTCATTGGTTCTCGTCGTCGGTCACACTCAGACCATTTCCTCATCTTTGTGACTGTTTATTGTTTCAAATACCCTATTTCTTACCATTGTCAATTGCATTTCTCTGTTGCGATAATGTGTGAAAGCCTCTGGCAATTGCACACATAGTGCATTGGCACCGATTATTATTCAATACGGATAGATTAAGTGCAATCAAAGCATATTGATGTTTATAAGAGTTATGGTTGTTTCTGACATCCTTTATTACACTGGTCAACCAAAAACAACACCAGCAAAAAGAGATGAAGATAAAAGTAGTATACACAAAAAAAACACCTCATCCTTTAGATGGTCAGTGATGATGAAAGCACTAGTGCATGTGATGATGAAAGCACTAGTGCATGTGATGATGAAAGCACTAGTGCATGTGATGATGAAAGCACTAGTGCATGTGATGATGAAAGCACTAGTGCATGTGATGATGAAAGCACTAGTGCATGTGATTTCCTTTGTACTTATTTCCGATATCATACCATACCATATTATTATCATTTCGTATATTTATTATTTTTTTCAAAGCTACACCATCTAAATTTGCTTATCTGACAAACCTTGTTAACTATCCTATTATTCAAGGATGGCCAATCTAGGATAACAGTCACTGGACTATACATTTGACATGGCCAATCTAGGATAACGGTCACTGGACTATACATTTGACATGGCCAATCTAGGATAACGGTTACTGGACTATACATTTGACATGGCCAATCTAGGATAACGGTCACTGGACTATACATTTGACAAGGCCAATCTAGGATAACGGTCACTGGACTATACATTTGACATGGCCAATCTAGGATAACGGTCACTGGACTATACATTTGACATTTGACATTCTTTTTATTTTTCTGCTTCTTTGTTGTTGTTGTTGTTCTCCTTCCTATTACTGCTGCTACTATTGCTACTAATAATACAACTACTACTTTTAATACAACTACTACTTACATGCTTGACCAAATGCATAGATTTGGCTGTCTGTAGATGTGTCTGCCAGAACGGTGTTGTTCGGGAGAACAAAATCATCAGTTTTATCGTCATTGAAATTACCCAGAAGTCCCTTCGTCATTCCAGCGTATGTATCAGCCAATTCAAAACTCAATTCGAGTAGATTGCCAGACAATGTAAGACCAACACCAAGATCTGGAGAATAAGAGAAGACAAAGATTGAAATTCAACATTTACATCTTGTAACTAAGTTTGGAGATGGTGATGTTGTCAGAGATTAAACATTTTTGTTACATCTTTGATTGTTTGGAATAGGTTAAATCCATTTCATTTGCTTGGATGAGCGGTGACTTTCTCACCCAATAACCCTCATTAAGTTAAAAAGGAAGAAAAAGAAACAAAGAACACTTACCAATAACTTAGTGTAATAACCTGTTGGACAGAAATTAATTAACATAAAGTAAAACGTTACTCACCATCTGATGTGAAAATCTTTGCTGTACTGTTCTCACGCGACAATGTCATTGAACCAAGGACGGCATTTAAATCTGGAGTATCCCGAAATCGTGTTGAAAAATCTTCACCATTGACGTATATTTCCAAATCTTTTTAAAAAAAGGAGAAAGTAAAAAATTACAATAAAAGATACATGAAATTTGTTCCCTTGATGAATTGCTCACATTGTACAAAAAAACAATTTAGAATATAGAATATATACTAAAAAATATAGAACACCAAAGCTGATTTAGATAAAGATAAAGAGAATAAAGTTGGGTTTAGAATCTGTACCCACGCATTCATACAAGTTCAAACTTCACCTAATAACATAATCAATGTCACAAAGTGCAAACAAGAATAGTAAGTATATGATTTGACAATCAAAGATGACTCACATTTTGCGGCTTCTTCTGCAACACTGCTAATGGATACTTGAAAAGTATCCCCACTGGTAGAAGTTCCAGCAACAGCACACCACACAGTTGCATCAGTCTCCTCACCATTAGTATTCACAGCTTTGCAAGTTCGAGCCTACAAAATTGATCATAACTCTTCTGAATTTCTTGTGACTCTTCATTTGAATACAACTACAGAACACAAAGGCTAAGTATGAATTTAATTTCTCATGTTATGTTTTTAAAGGGCCAAATCAACAAATTAACATTGACATTGTCCGTGGGGTTAATGAAAATTGAGAATTCACTGAAGTTTGAAAGAAATATTGACGCTGTCTGAGGGTCTAATAAAGCCGAGTATTACCTGAAGTTTGAAATCCACATTGGCACTGTCTGAGGCTCTTGTTCCTTTCACCTCTAACAAAGTGTACTCCCCAACTCCATTGAACATGTAACTCCTACCATCTAAGGATTGGATGTGGGGATCACCGAAACCAAAGGCTGAAAGGAAATACAATTCATTATCTAATCGTTCCTCGGGGACCGGACTAATTGACGTTAACAATAGAGTGACAATAGACAATAGCCTACTATCTATGATATAGTTACTATAGGAAGCCGAGGAACAGCCTGCAGTGGAGGTTCTAAATGAGAGGCAACACAAAGTAGGCGATATTAAAAGTTATTTGGTTAGCAGCTGAGTAATGCGTCCAGTGTATTACTCATAGCGCCATTCAAGGACGGGCACAGTGGGTTGATCACCTGCTTACCGTAGTTCCTGATCCGTAGTATTTCCCCGCTCTGTACTTTGTCAAAGGTGGTCATTGGGGCATTTATCTCATTCACCATTTAAGACTTGACATGGAGCTGGGTGCCAACACTGCTAACGCGGTATAAGGCATTGGATAACAAACAAACAAACAAGCCAAGAAAACGATTTCCATAAAAATGTGGAAAATATTTATTATATTTATTTTGGAAGCAAACATCAAGACGAGTGTCAAATTTACTGTGTGTCAATTGTCGCCCATAAATCTAAATCAAAGATCTCGTTTTATACACATATTTCAACATTTTGTCTGTTTTTGCATGCATAATTCAAATTTTCAAAAACAGTATCCTATTGTTATTGTGTCTCTACTGGTTCAGAGATTGGAACTTTGTACAGCCGTTTAAGATAATGCTTTTGTGTCAAATGGATGGTTACATAGCTTGCAGTATCTAGAAAATAACTGGGTTCAATAAATGTGTAGGAGAGGATCCCATTCAAGAAATTGTTGGTAAAATTCTAACCACAAAAGATCATAAAGTATCTAAAATTCTGTTATTATAAAGAAAATTTTATGACAACTTGAAATTCACATATTTTGCTTTTCTCACAATTATTCCTAGTGATAAACAAAACTCATCCACAATGTTGTAAATCTTAAAATTTTTATAAAACGAGTTAAATGTACACACCTTTATATACTGCTTATCCGCGACCTTCGCTGTGTTCTAGGCTCTTAAAAACAATATCCCATTTAGAAGCACATATTATAACACATCCGATGATAAATGTAGTAGCATGTAAGGCAGGTATACAAATTTGGGATAAAGATATAGAAATTCACCTCTTCTGATTCTTCTGTTCCTGCACCATCTCAATGGTCTGACTTGATAGTAAAGGTAACACAATTCCATGTTACTAGGGTTACAACACCACTCCTTGGGCATCACATCATTTGTTAAATGCAACAGGATGTTTCTTCGTATTCGTGGATTATACCTCAGTATACCCCCTGCAGTAGGCATGAAAGTATCCCAGCCCCAAAAAGAAGTATAGCAGCATCTCTAATGTGTGTGTGTGTGTGGGGGGGGGGGGGGGGGGGGGGGGAGAGAGAGAGAGAGAAGGAGAGAGAGAGGGGGAACAAATCATAAATCTAATGATAATTCTATTATATAATCAATCCAATATTGTTGTTGGTGGTGGTGGTTGTAGTTGTAGTGATTATTGTTGTGGCGCCTCTGCTGCCGATGATGAAGATGAAGATGAAGATGATGATGATGATGATGAAGATGATGATGAAGATGATGATGATGATGATGATGATGATGATGATGATGGCGGCGGCGACGACGATGATGATGATGATACAGGTCTTGATATTGATAATATTTCAAGATAACAAATGAAATGAGTCTTGCCTTTGTTTGTTTTAAGTTGACCTATAATGGTCATATACGTGCCGGAAAAAAATAAGCTGATAGTTTCAGTTAAAAGATAGAAAACAGAAGTAGATTGTCTGTGTGTAGAGAGAGCATTGTAAACAAAACAAAATTCTCCCATTAGCTCAGGCAACACTTCGGCATCTTGGTCCACAAACTCTACAGACGCATTTATAGTATCATTCTGTATTTTGTATTTGCATCAAGAAAAGCTTAAAACTAGTCACTTAGCCAAAGCTTTGGAAGTAGAGGTGGTCTCATTACATTGGGAGGCAAAAAATATAAAATTGATCATTCCTAGAAAGACTTACCCTGCCACCTTCAAACAAGTATGGAAACATGTCAAAACAAAACCCTCCTGCGTTTCGATTGTATTGCCAGAATCCGCTAAATAGAGCTTGAAAACCATTGCAGGGACACGGGATTGCCAATCTGTTAAGTCTCCTTTGTTCATTTCTCTTGAGGGATTCTTCTCTGTACCAGTTTATACACTGACTGCGAGAGTTAGGAGACTTTCCAATCTCAAACAGCCATAGTCCAGGTTGATCTGGATCGACGGAATAAAACAGATGGATAGTTACCAAAAATATTTTTGATGTAAAAAGAAATATTAACATATATCCTTTTGTAACTTGTCATGGTGAAAGCTGGTATAATGCTATATAAATTTTAAAAATCTGAAAGAAATTGGTTGATATTTACTGATTGACTGGTGGGTTTCAAAACGATTAAAAAGCCCTGTGGCATAGCACGTCAGTCCAGTGAATTAAACAGCATAGAATAAGGAATTAGAATTAGATCCTTAAATATTTATAGTGGCAAACAACAACTCTTACCTGTATCCCCAATGACTGTATCAAATTCATAATAGCTGGAAGGGTTACCAAATTCAGTAGTGCCCCACCCAATAGTCACATCTCTTGATGCAGTTGGATCAAACTTCATTCCTCCTGGTGCATAAGCATACATCACGTAGGTTGACTGGCCGTCTGTAATGATGGCAACTTGAAAGTTGACTCTCTGTTAAAGATTTAAAGTTGATAGTTCAATTTCCACCTCATGTTAAAAAATAAATAAAATTTCACATATATACATAATATATAATATGGATTATCGTTTGAACCTAGAATTTTTTAAATTCTAAAACGTTAAAATTACGGGATGAATTCACTATGCTGCATGTGGACATCATGAATGTTACTATGTTTACCTTTATGCACAATCATACAATTGTTTAATGAGTTTCTTTATAGGATTGTATAATATAATAATATGATGTTATCATTAGTGTGAACATCATAGAAGGATTTGATATTTTCATTGTTAATTGAATTCCATTTTTGCCAGTTTGCTCCACTAACTGTGCATAACAGCACCTGAGCTTTTTATCGAAATCTGTAATTTTGAATCTTGAAATTGAAATTCCTTGATTTCTTTTTTTCTTATCCTTTGTTTCAAAATTGCAAACCTTGTTGTTTTACTCCCTTTTCAAAACAGAAAGTCATTTCAAAGACAGTACCTGCAAAAAAGCAAGTTGTTTATCTTCTCCTTTGCACTACAATTGAAAAGCTTTACAGAACAATTTTAACTGATTTTGTAGAGAAGAAAGGTCACAGACGTGTTTTAGTCATCTCGACCTATAGTGTAGGGTAATTATGTTTCCTAATGGAATAGACTTTACCTGTGACTGGCTATATCGAGCTCGGTATGGAGGAACGCCTTCCCAGGTAGCAACAATGACATCACTAGCGTCATAGATTGTCACGTCATCCATGTGAGTTTGCACATAATCATTGGCTTTGTTAAAGACTTCAGTGTTATCTGTAGACTTGACGTAATGCTGAAAAGGCCATAGATAATAATGATGATACATAACATTCAGCTTATTTTATACTTTTACTTGTACAGTCATTCAAGCAACATGGAAGATCATTGAAGAAAAAAAAGTTTCAGAATTTATATTTTGATGCCATTTTTAATACAGATCAAAGGCGGAACCTCATTTCTCCGATAGAACTTAAGCTCACATGGCTCATAGCGAAGTAAAAAAAACTCTCATCCCTGTCACAGTTCGATCCATGGATTATTGAGTGGTGTGCAAGACCTTCACCTCTGGATCACATCTTTCTAAAGATTATTACAAATTTGAGTGACATTCAGTAGGCCTTATAAAGAACTAGCTATACCATATCATAATTCAAGTTGTTTGTAGTTTATTCGTAGTTAGATAAGAAAGATGCAATTAAAGCATCTCCAAATTACTCAGATACTTTGTTTTCTAAAAACAAGATGGAATTCAAAATTAGAAGCAAAGTCCAGTCTGACTGCATTCATCATAATATTATTTTCCACTGAGTCTCGTTTGTTGGTCAAAGTATGTTCAGCTCTGTAATCATTTTTTTCCTTTCAATTCTTTATGTTTTAAACTGGTTCTGTTGATTCAGCCACCACATACAGTTACAATATTATATCGTCTTGATTATCTCAAGAACAATGACAAGAATTTACCTGGTAGAAGACGTTTGATATTTTGTCAGAGGCGATCAAGTCTAAATCCGACCAATAAGGTGCTAGCAGCTTTTTGTCACTAAAGGATGACAATGGCACAACGTTGTAGGAGCTAAAGAACGTTTCGATGGAAATCAGTCCGTTTACAGAAATCTAGTGATAACAGATAGAGGTGAGATAAACAGAAATTAAAACATGTTTCAAATTTTGAAGTTTAACGTTGTATTTCAATACAATCCAGCTTATTCCACAGTCAATATAATTTGGTCGATATCTTATATATTGTCTGTCTGCGATCCCTCCCAGGACTTGAACTCACAAACATCCAAAGTCAAAGCATCGCCTAAAATTTATTCATCTTAGTCGGGATATTGTGGTCTTAACTAAAACTAAAAATAATTATCAAAAACTGAAAAAACGCCAAAAGAAAATTGTACAGCTTTCTTAGAAATAGTAAAATAACAGGGCAACTATAAAGATGTAATAAAAAAAAAAAGAATATGATATTTGCCTTTATTCTTCCGAAAGGGCACATTTTCATTTTGGAACTTGTGTGTGAACTGTAGAATAGTGCCGCACTATATGGGCAACTAAGTATAGGTCTAGCTTGAGGTTAACATGTAGTAACAAGACACTGTTGGCTTATTCTAATGATAAGGGCTACATGTATTGAGAATCAGTATCATACTAAACGAACTTGTATTCTGATCATAATTTTAATCCCTTACATATACGTCCTCCACCAGTGTTGTGCCATAAGGAAATTTTGTAGGGATGCTAATCTGAGCATTGGTAAGTTCCCTGTCATTCTCTAGGGTGGAATCGCCGACCGCTGCTCCAAAGGGAAAGTAATCTGAGAGGTGTGATAGGATGAATCATTAGTTTGTGTGAAGAGCACATGAAAACATCTCTCTTTCTTTCTTTCTTTATCAATTTACCTTTCGTATCTTTTGGTGTAAGGTTTAAAGGTCGTAAACAAACTTTCATCACTCATTTCTATTGTATCCAATGACTTCCTTTTTTTCCCCGCATCTACAATCTTACACTACCTCTTCTTTCTTTATGGTATTTGTAATAAGGCTTCCTGCCATGCCATGTTGTTTTTTATTTACCTCTGGGTAATTTCCCTTGCTGCTTTACTGTTCATTCTAATATTTGTTTTGGAAACATAAAATGCTAGAAAAAAAAGTGATACACTGGACTGAGTCAAAAGGAAAGAAACAGAAGCCAGCGTTGCCCAGCATCTAGGCAGTCAAAGTCATATAAAGACTTCTCCTCGGCCAGGTTTCGCACTCGGGACCTTTTAGTATTGGGGGTGCATATAGTATGGTGGGGGATAGACCTATATAATATATTTTGATCAAGATATTTAACCAACAGTCATGGGACAATTTGAACCAAAAAAAACATTACATGCAGAGACCCTCAGACTTTTAAGTACTTGCATACTCTATGTACCCCTTCTTTGGTAAAACTATTTTTGAAAAGCTAAAGATGAATAGAAGAATAACATGTTTCTGTGGTATGAATAATTGGTTGAGCATACTCACTTAGGTTATTGGTTCTGAAAAGAAAAAAAAGAAAAAATGTTTCAAATGTTATATTTTCGATTCTTAGAATATTATTGTTATGTTATGAAGTAAAAGTTGCAATCATTTGTCTCAAAGGACACACTGCCATTTTGGGGTTCAATTTCGTGCAAAAAGCGAAATAACTCAACAAGTCAGCCGCAGAGCAGCACTGCAACAGTAAATTTTATTTCCCAGGGAAACAATGAAAATTGCTGGTTGGGCTGGCAGACACTCTTGGTAAGAGGGAAAAGCTGCTATTTGCATCAAATGAATAAGAATAATAATGTTAATAATATAATAATCATAATTTTTTATTCATCCTCACAGAGGACATTCTTTTTACAGATGTTTGAAGATATAGAAAAAACAAACAATTACAATACAATTCAAACACTTACTTGCAATAATATTCACCATCACTGCCTTCCGCACAGCTCTGAAAACCTTCACACAAAAAGCAAATCGCTGGCTCTGTTGATGAAGAAAACAATTAATGATGATGGTAGCGGTGATGAAGTGGTGTTAGTAGTTAGGGATGTTGGTTTGGTGTTGGAAATGATGGTGATGATGGTGATGATGGTGATGATGGTGATGATGGTGATGATGGTGATGATGGTGATGATGGTGATGATGATGGTGATGACAACGACGACGACGACGACGATGATGATGATGACGACGATGGTAATGATGATGACAGCATCCTTACAAAAACTACAACTTACTGCTGGTCGAGGACTCGTTATTCATGACAGGAGTGGAGAAGGTGTACACAGCGTTGTTCACCTTGAAGTTGTCAGCATTATTCAATTCGGTGAACACGTTCGCCACGTTGATAAGGGTGACTTCATCGTCCCAGACGATCTCAAAATCACAAATGATGCTGCCAGTGCTGGGAAACACGACGACATGGAAAAATAATAGATAGATAGATAGATAGATAGATAGATAGATAGATAGATAATGATACTCTTAATGATTACGACAAACTCACAGAGCATTTCTAATAATAAAGGGAGATTATTATGATGACACGCAAAGTAAATCAACAGAAAACAGACATAAAACATAAAACAAAAAACAAAAAACACGAAGAGCACTGGAGTCGATGCAAAGGTGCGTTCTCCAACAAAGTCAAGAAAATACTTTTTGTTGTTTTATGTCTGCTGTCTGTTGAGAAAGGGGTAACCCAAAACGTCCGTTGTTTTACCGTCTCGTCTTTTACAGAAGCTCTTCCATGTTCACCATCTGCTTTGATTTACTAGTAAGAGAGTAGAGTAGGTAGTAGTGTAGTGACCTCTCGACCAAAGCGGGCCAAATGACAAATTTCCAGAAATGGACAATAAAGATCTATTATTATTATTATTTTAGCTTACCTAGCATGATTTAGGTTCAGCTGTGAGAAACGAAATAACTTACGTAACAGCGTCAACAGCCACCTGGAATATTCCAGCTGGGTATCGAATGTCGGCATAATTCTTGACTACGGCAGCGATGTCGGTACGCAGTTGATTATTAGCCGCCGTGCCGGCAGTTGCCTGGTCAGTGGTTATAGCTGGGCCGTTGAGGGTGAACTGTCCCTCGGCTTGAAACGAGAAAATACAAGCAAAGGGGTAGAAACAAGAAGGAATAGCCACCTTAATTAAGAAGAAAGCTGTAGTTTGACAGAGAAGATCGGATAGATATATTATAATATATTATTATGATATTATGATTATGATAAGATCATTCTTCGATTGCACAAGTGTTGGGAGAAATTAATATCAATATAATATGAACGTTTTAGTGACACCAAAAAACCATAACCACACACACACACAAAGTGATTCATGTATATAAATTATCTTGTTACATAGACACCATCGAAACTTTGCCAAATTAACAGCACCATCATCACCACGCAAGACCACCACAACTACGACAAGTAAGAAGACGACTGTACTTGTACACCTACCCCCACTACTACTGTTATAAGAGATGTTAGGACAAAATACACACACTATGGGAATGGAGGAATGGAGAAAACAAGCGGTAAAGTCTGTTACAAAAACCATTGAAAAAAATGCGTTTATAGTATAGAGATCACATTATTTTTTATATAATACGGACATCATAAATCAGACTTCAAACTAAGGGAAAATTGACAGAACTCGTTCAATAATTATGCCATTTTATTTTTAGGTAGTCAGAGATTGTCATGATTTTTCTGTGCCGCATCACTTTACTAGATATTATGTACTTACTTCCAAGCTGACCACTTCCAACTGTCAAGACGGTCAATGCTCGCCTGACCCGACTCAAAGGTGTGTCGTCAAGACCATTGTAAGCAAACAGGTCATCGGTCATCAATTCGTTTACTTCCTCTCTCATCTTCTGCTCATCGTTATATGATGATGACGACGACGATGAGGGAAACAATAAATTGGAGGTTCCAGAGTCGGTGTTTTGTTGCGTTATTTCTTCTTTCGGGAGCTGGAGCAATCGCTCCAATTCTCTCAGACTGGCTATACTGTCATCCTCCTGTTTTTCAATCTTTTGATCTGACGAGATAAAGCAGAAATTGAATATGTGAAGGCGTGACGTGTAGTTATATCATTGTGTATCATTCAACCCTTAATGCGTACTGTACAATAATAGTATATTATCATTATTATGTATTCGTGTAGGCAAACGCATGCAACATCAAACTAAACTACTAAATTGCTAATCTACTCTTGTAATAATGTTAATGAGAGGGAGTGAGGTAAATGCTCTATAACAAAAATCTGACAAAATATACCAAGCATGACTATAAGATTTTGGCAACTAGATGGAAAACCAAACAACAAAGACGGGGGTCCGGCCGGAATTTTGATTCAAGACCCTGTTTTCCTGCAATTTGCATAAAACCAAAAATCCAAACGAGACCTGTAACAACACTACTATGCTGTTTTTCGCTTGCGGTGCAGGATTAAGCGTGTATCTGGTTCATCGGGGGTTGAAGATTTGAATCCCTTTTCTAGGCGGCACTTATCATCTTCACCTTTACCATCATGCCTGGGATTTGATTCAATGATACCCGAGAAAAAAGAGGAGGGGGGGGGGGGGGGGGGGGGTTGCT